>MSJH02000837.1:92497-209615 GCA_001931875.2 Byssochlamys sp. IMV 00236 | reverse complement strand
GAAATAGCCATTGGCCTGGTCCTTGGTTTTGCCAGCTCGCAACGAGTTTCCATCTCCTCGATTATTATTTAGTTGATTAAATGCCGTCATGGACCCTGCTGACTGATCCATCACATGACCACACCCCCCTACTCACCGCCGGCCGGGATCACGGGGGAGTCACGGGGCAAAGATTGACCAATGAGGACACGCGTGTCACGCGCCTTACCGGATCGGGCGAAGTAAACACGAACCAGCGCGGCGAAGGCAGCGAACTGGCTCAAATGACAGCGCAGTGGCTCCTGCGCTCTGCTGGCTCTTCCACAACAAAAACGAACCGCTTGGCTTCACTCGCAGAGCCTCTCGAGTCTCTCTGATCTTCCCATCTCTACATCCTCCCCGTTGTCCATCAATCACTTCTACCTTCCCCCCAACGGTCTTCTCCTCCCGTTCTGCTGTGGATTAGCGGTTCTCCCTCCTCCCGCGTCCGTAGCCTTTTCCGTTCCATCACGTCCGCCATCCCACTCTGCCCCCTATCAATTGATCTCCGCATCGCGCAGGTCAACCCGACAAGATGAGAGAAGTTATCAGTTTGAACGGTGCGTTGGGCCTATCACCACGGCTTGCATGATGCAAGAAGAACCCCTGCTGATATTCATTTGCTGTCTATAGTCGGTCAGGCTGGTTGCCAGATCGCCAACTCCTGCTGGGAGGTACGAGCACGATCACTTTTTCCCCCCTCCTCCTCCTATCTTTCAATCCCGGAAAAAGATATCCCGCGATTACTGACACGACTGCTCTCTAGCTCTACTGTCTCGAGCACGGTATTCAGGTATGCCATTCGATCCTGTCTGTGGCTGTCATGGTGACACCGCCATAGACGGACAGTCCCCTCCCCTCACCGGATGTTCGTGACTGACAAATACACATAGCCCGATGGATACCTGACGGAGGAGCGTAAAGCCGCCGATCCCGACCATGGATTCAGCACTTTCTTCTCCGAGACGGGTATGTGATGATGATATAGATCTAAATAATTGATGCTTGTCGCCCACCTTCTAACGCCATCTTCACTCCGCCAGGCCAGGGCAAATACGTCCCCCGTACCATCTACGCTGACCTCGAGCCCAATGTCGTCGACGAGGTCCGCACCGGTCCCTACCGCTCCCTCTTCCACCCCGAGTTGATGGTCACCGGTAAGGAGGATGCCTCCAACAACTACGCCCGTGGTCACTACACCGTCGGCAAGGAGATGATCGACCAGGTCCTCGACAAGGTCCGCCGCGTGGCCGACAACTGCGCTGGTCTGCAGGGTTTCCTCGTCTTCCACTCCTTCGGTGGTGGTACTGGTTCCGGTTTCGGTGCTCTCCTGATGGAGCGTCTCTCCGTTGACTACGGCAAGAAGTCCAAGCTCGAGTTCTGTGTCTACCCGGCTCCCCAGAACGCTACCTCGGTGGTCGAGCCCTACAACTCCATCCTCACCACCCACACCACTCTCGAGCACTCCGACTGCAGCTTCATGGTCGACAACGAGGCCATCTACGACATCTGCCGCCGCAACCTCGGAATTGAGCGCCCCGGCTACGACAACCTCAACCGTCTGATCGCCCAGGTTGTCTCCTCCATCACCGCTTCTCTGCGCTTCGATGGATCCCTCAACGTCGACCTGAACGAGTTCCAGACCAACCTGGTCCCCTACCCCCGTATCCACTTCCCTCTGGTCGCCTACGCCCCCGTCGTGTCTGCTGCCAAGGCTTCCCACGAGTCCAACTCGGTCAACGAGATCACCATGTCTTGCTTCGAGCCCAACAACCAGATGGTCAAGTGCGACCCCCGCAATGGCAAGTACATGGCCACCTGTCTGCTGTACCGTGGCGACGTTGTCCCCAAGGAGACCCACGCCGCCGTCGCGACCCTCAAGACCAAGCGCACCATCCAGTTCGTCGACTGGTGTCCTACCGGTTTCAAGATCGGTATCTGCTACGAGCCCCCACAGATGGTTCCCAACGGCGATCTGGCCAAGGTCAACCGTGCTGTGTAAGTATTACCTTGCCTAAAAAGAAATGGGGTCAGATTGCTAATGACGAAAACAGCTGCATGCTGTCCAACACCACCGCCATCTCCGAGGCCTGGTCCGCTCTCGACCACAAGTTCGACCTCATGTACTCCAAGCGTGCGTTCGTCCACTGGTATGTTGGTGAAGGTATGGAGGAAGGTGAGTTCTCCGAGGCCCGTGAGGACCTGGCTGCCCTGGAGCGTGACTACGAGGAGGTGGCCAGCGACTCGCTGGAAGAGGAGGAGGTCGAGGCCGAGTACTAGACGGAAGAAGGCCCTCTGCAGGCGTCGAAGAGGAAGCTGGGAGCTAGGTGGTGAAGAGCAACGGCGTGACGACCCTGCACCAAGCTACCACGCGCCGAGTCTCGTAATATACCCATGCCATTAGCCATCTAGCCATGTTTCCTTATCTTTTTCTTTTTGCGCGCACTGGAGAGGCAAAAAGAAGGGTCTTTTTTTTCCTGAGACTCGGGGTAACTGTTCGGTCGCGATGGGAGAAAGAAAATTTGTTTAGCTCCGGCCGTCCAGGACAGACTCTCATTTCTTGTGTTTCTTTGGAGGGCTATACCAATTTTAATATCCCTAAGAAAGTAATGAATTTTCCACTCGTTCCGTTGGTTGCAGTAATAGTAGTATACTACTGTAGTAGTAGTAGTAGTAGTAGGAGTAGTCGTGCCGTCATAGTATGCCATAGTATGCCATAGCTACCCCCGGACCACGCAGATGCTGACAAGACCAGACCTGACGAGATATCTTCACTCTCATCAAGACAAATAAAGAAAAACAGTCTGTGTCTTTATTTATTTTTTGTATTCATCTGGATTTATCCATCCATTTATCCCTTTTGTTCGGCGTGGAGTTGGAGGGGCCAGGAGAGACGGGGTCACGTAAGCAGCTCTCCCCGGAAGCATTAACTCACTAGTTAGTTAGTTAGCATTAATTGACCTCCCAACTCCATCCAGCTATGATCTTACCCCGTTCGATGCAAGCACCTTGTCTTGTCCCCGTCGATATTCTCTCCTCCCAGTCTACGGGCTGTCCCCGTTCTCTCCCTCTTCTGACGGTCCGGGCCTGTTCTCAATTGTTTCCAGCTGTATCCTTTCTGCCTGCTTCGCTGCCCCCCCCTCTCAGCTGGCGGTTGGGCCGTCTATGCCGCTGGCCTCCCTTAGCTAACTAGAGCGACTGGCGTCGTCCCCCTCTCTCATCTAGCTACCTTGGGAAGCAAGAGAAGGTCCACGTGGTCCTGAACAGCAATCATGCCGGAGACAGGTGAGTACCAAAAGCTCCCTATGTACGGGCCTTTTTTGAAGACACCATGAGCTGGCTGGAGCGTATAGCAGGGGATGAGGGCCCCAGGGTGTATGTACTACTGCGGAGCTGACAGGAATATCTACAAAGCCGCAGGACCGACTCATCCCAATCTCAACCTCACGTCGGAGGAGAAGCGGGTGTTCTACCAGCTCTTCCAGGCGGCAGATACCACCAACCTCGGTGTCGTCACCGGTGAGGTTGCCGTGCCGTTCTTCGAGAAGACCAAGCTCCCTCCGGATACACTCGGATTGGTACGTCGTGTGCAATTACCAGTCGCGTATGGAATATCAACACACATCAAGAGTGCAGATTGCTGATTATTTCTACTGGGATGGCAATAGATCTGGCAACTCGCGGACAAAGAGAACAGAGGCCTCCTGACGCCGTCGGGTTTCAGCGTCGTGCTGAGATTGATTGGACATGCGCAAGCTGGTCGCGTACCGACGGAGGAATTGGCACTGCAGCGTGAGTACACTTTCGGCTGCGCATTTTCGATTTGCACAAGAAGGCTACCTCGGTACTAACGGGTTATATTCTGTATGCAGCCGGTCCGTTGCCCAAGTTCGAAGGCCTGAATGTCACCGTTCCCCCTCCGCGCACTGCCGACGGAGCCGTCAGTCCCCCGCCCTCTGCTGGCGGACCTGCACGGGTCCCGCCATTGAATCCGGATGATGTGAACAAGTTCTACTCTTTGTTCGAGAAGTCTGATGTCCAGGGGGGTATTCTTTCAGGTACGTCTACCGGCTGTGGGGTGTTGTTCATGGGCTAATATCTACGATCGCGTAGGTGAGGCTGCAAAGCAGATCTTTGAGCGCGCTCGACTACCAAATGAGGTCTTGGGTCGGATATGGAATTTGGCGGATACGAGACAGCGCGGAGCTCTGGATGCGACTGAGTTCATAGTTGCTATGCACCTGTTGACTTCCTACAAGACCGGTGCCATGAGAGCGATCCCCCCTACTCTACCCCCCGCACTGTTCGAGGCTGCTGCTCGCAGAGGGGTCCGGACATCTACAGGCTCACGGCAAGGCTCAGACATCCCCCCAGTCCCTGCCATCCCTAAGCAGTTCACCGGCCCCCAGCGGACCCAGAGCCCCATCAACAGACAGCTCTACGCATCTCCTCTTTCAGCGCAGTCTACCGGTAACGACTGGTTGATCACGCCCCAAGAAAAGGCACACTATGACAACATCTTCACAACAGTCGATACCGCAAAGGCGGGCGCGATCAGCGGCGACCAGGCCGTCGCTTTCTTCACCAACGCACAGCTGCCGGAGGAAGTTCTGGCTCAAATATGGGATCTGGCGGATATCGACTCTGACGGGCAGCTCACCCCAGACGAATTCGCCGTCGCCATGCATCTGGTCCGCGGACAGCGGGCTAGAAAGGAGCCTCTTCCTCAAGTACTCCCTCCTGCGTTGATACCTCCAAGCATGCGTCGTCAATTCGCGAGGCCGGTACCAGCGCCCGCTCCTGTACCTGCGCCAGCACCAGCACCAGTTCCAAGATCTGCCGCCGATGACCTATTCGGACTGGATTCTATCGCTGCGCCGCCGCCGCCGGCCGCTCCATCCCAGATTCCTCAAATGACGGGAGGATCAAACACGGCATTCCAGGTTCCCGGATCCCCCGCGCGCGCTTCTTCTCCGCAGGGTGCATCTTCTACCTTTAGGCCCTTCGTCCCGACGTCGTCTTTTGGCCAGAGTCTGAACCCGCAGCTGACCGGTGCATCTCCTGTAAGCCCTCCACGGCCTATCAAATCACCACCGCCGCCTTCGGATGATCTGCTGGGTGACAATGACCCAGAGGAGAGCAACAAGCTCACTCAGGAGACGACCGAACTTGCTAACCTGTCCAACCAAATCGGCTCCTTGTCCAGGGAGATGCAGAACGTGCAGGGAAAGCGTGCAGCCAGCGAGCAGGAACTCACACAGAATTCTCAGCAGAAGCGTGACTTTGAAGCGCGACTGGCACAGGCCAGAGCGATGTACGAGAAGGAGGTCAAGGACTTCAAGGCCCTCGAGGAGCGGCTGAATACCTCTCGAGCTGAAACCAAGCGGCTACAGCAAGAATACGCCTTGATCGAAGGCAGCCGACAAGACCTCCAGAACCAGTACAACCAGGTCTCCGCCGCACTGGCCGCTGATCAGAGTGAGAATGCGAGCCTGAAAGAGAAGATCAAGGCGGCGAACGCTGCTGTTAGCCAACTCAAGCCGGCGCTGGAGAAGGCTCGTTCTGAAGCTCGACAGCAGAAGGGCCTCGTGGCCATCAACAAGAAGCAGTTGGCGACAGTGGAGGGCGAAAGGGACAAGATCCAGGCTGAGATCGATGCCATAGGGAGGGATAAGCAAGAACCAGAAGACAGCGCCGCCATCGGTGCCGTGACCGGCACACCGCGCGTCGCCAGCCCGGCTGTTTCGACTACCAGCCAAGGCACAAACCCTTTTTTCAAGAGACAGATGACCGGCTCGTCCGAAACGACTCCTCCAGTAGCTACTGACCGGCAGACTGCATTTGACAATCTGTTCGGTCCATCCTTTGCGGCCCCGACGACTTCTTCTCCACCACCTCCAACAGCTTTCCGGGCAGCATCCCCTTCTGCAGTTCAGGGAGCCAGAAGTCTGTCCAAGTCGCCGACCACATCTGGAGTGCCCACCCCTTCTGTCTCCCCTCCTCCACCGGGCGTGGCCGGCGAAGCCCCGGCCCTGTCTCAGTCGAGGCAAATGACCCCGTCCTTCCTGCCCCTTGGGAGAGATGACCTCCAGGCACAGTCAGTGACGTCCTCAACCAGAGTCTCTCCGCCTGCCAGCAGGTTTGGAGCTGAGGCGTCGGAGGCATCGACAGTGGGAAGTGCTGCTGCACCATCAGAGCCGCAGCCCGAGGAAAAGATAGAGTCCCCTTTCGATGAGCCGCAGGACAAAGAGCTGAAGCCATCACCATTCCCTGAGATGCCGGGAAACTTCCCTTCTTCTGAGGCCGCTAAACAAGAGGGCGAAGCCAAGAAGGACCCAAGTTTCGACGAGTTGTTTGGGAGCATGGCGCGGGAGAGATCGCAGTCCCAGAAGGCGAACGACTTTGATGAAGCTTTTGCGTCCATGAAGCCTCAGCATACCGGCCAGACAAACGGAGGTGCTGCTGCGCCTGTGGTCGCGGAGAGCGAGTTCCCCCCGATTAAAGAACTCGACAATGACGACGATGATGATAGCACCGACAGCGAGGCTCCAATGGGGTTCGATGATAACTTCACGCCTTCCTCCCCGCCAGAGACCAAGGATGGCTCTAAGAACGAAAGGGTAGACGCTTCACAGCTACACGCATTCCCAGCGCCTGGCACAAGCACCGCCTCAATCTCACCTCCGCCTGCGGACTCTCAAAAGTCGCCTCCCGATTACAACCAGACCGAACAGTCCCAGGATGACTTCCCTCGCGAGTTCAATGGTCTCTTGCCGAAGCGTGGGGATCCCACGCAGCCACCGGATGCTCCTCATTCTGTAGAATCGTCAAGCGGTGCGCCGATCGTTTCTGGCCAGGCACAGAAGGATGCCGCGGGGGGTACTGCTGCCGCTGACCAGAAGCCTGCTGGCAAGCCTGATTTCGAGGCTGCCTTTGCTGGTCTTGATCTGGCTCCGGCCAAGGAGACGGATGACGACGATGACGATGATGACGAGTTTGAGACACCGAACGCGAACAAGAACCCGACCGACTTCGACATGTCGTTTGACTCTCCCAAGGCGGCATTCCCCGCTCACAATGCGGGCTCGTCAGACTTTTTCAGCTTTGATACCGCAGGCCCTTCTGCTGATGCATCCAAGTCTCCGGCGTCAGGCAATGGCTCCGCAACGAATCATGACTGGGATGCCCTCTTTGCGCCCCTTGGAGCACCAAAGGAAGGTGAGAGCAACGGAAATGCGCAGGAGTCGACGCAGTCTTCGAACTCTAAGCGTCAGCCGGGATGGGCTCTGGAAGCTGACACGGGCGAAGACGACTTAATCTTGCAGCGGCTGACGGGCATGGGCTACCCACGAGAGGAATCCCTTGCTGCATTGGAGAAGTTTGACTATAACATTGATAAGGTCAGTTAGACATTGGGAGCATGCATTAGTTAGAGATAGCCACCGCTGACTCATGTTCCAGGCCGCCGATTACTTGACGTCCAAGTCTTGATTGCATTTTGCATATATCCTTCGTTTGCGCTTTTCTTTTTTGTATCTCCAATTTTAGCATCTGTATTCCCCGACCCTTTTACCATTACCATATGATTTGTGTTGATTATGACCAGCCGGGCCTTCGATCTCCTACTGTACAACGACCATGCGCAAGCACAATGGTGAGTGGATGGGAGAAAAGGGGGACAAAGCGCGGCAAATAGTTTCTGTCCTGGATTTTGTGTGGATATTCAGCTAGATTGCCGTTTTACCTTCTCTAATTAATTATTTCCTAATTGTGAGCTGTAGTGTACAGAGTATAGGTGTTATATAAGAAGCAGAAGTGAGGAGTCTACAACTGTATAAGAGTTACTAGAAGGTAGTTTCATAATCCATGTGTATGTCGTTACCGTAATTGAGAATCCCTGCCGCAGTACTTACGACTTAACTTAGAGTATAGCAAACAACCTACCCAGGTTAATCATATCCTCCTAAGGCCCATCTATATATTGAATGAATTCCTACCATCCATCTCCCAAAATACACTATACCCATCCCCAGTCAGAAATAGATATAGAGGAGAACGAATATAGGCAAAAGCAAAAGATAATAATTAATCCCACAGGTACAGTACAGTACACACAAACCCCCACCCCCAACCCACCCTAATCTAATCCAATCCGATCTTGATCTTTCATCTTCATCTATCTATCATAACTGACCGACTGACCGACTGAGTGGTTGAGTAGTTGAGATTGACTCACACAATTCATGATTCGATTCACGAGACCTGCCCCTTCGGAACAGGAAATGGCCCGTTCGCAGCAGCAGGGAAAACGGGCGTGCCGTCTTTTTCGTTCCAGGTGAATTTCTGAGTTCGTATCGTTCGGTAGAGGTTTGCTTTTTGATTAGAACAAAAAAAATATACTGTTAGCCATGAACCATATACCATGTATACCGGTACATATTCTCTGAGCCCAAAACATCCGATATTATAGAAAAGAAGGGGGGGGGGCGTCGAAAACTCACCACTCGGATCCGCCTCCGTCTGCGCATGATAAACCAACCAACTTTCCACCCCATCCTCACTAACCGTATAACTCGCATGCCCCGTCCCAAACACCCCTTCCTTCTTATTCTGATGAAACACACACCCATCCCTCCTCTTCCTCCAACTCTGATACTCCATCGGATCATCACCCACCAATTCCAACAACCCGAGACAATAAAACGGCGTATTCACCCTCGCAGCCGAATACACAATGAACTCCTGTCCTGTTTTCGGATTCGTTAATTGCTGCGGTCCTTCGTTTGTAGCTAATCGCCCCGCTCGACCATAGGGTACTTGTTCCCATGGCTCAGAAGGGGTGGAGATCATTTGGCGTTCGAGTAAGGATGAAGTCACGTTCCAGGGGGAAGAGAGGCGCGTGATGCATAGGTTTGCCGGCCAGGCGGAATATTTGTCTTCCCAGCAGGAATAGATATGGTAGAGGTTATTGGAGTGGTGGAAGTAGGTGCCGTCGATGGCGAACTGGTCGAAGGTGTTCAGCATGCCTTTTAGATTGTAGGTTGATGTCCAGGGGTCCGGACCGGAGCTTTCGAGAACGAACATACGGTGGTTGATGGCTGGGCAGGAGAATCGGCACATTGCGTCTTGGAGGGGGTGGGGGGAGTCAGAGTCGGGGGTTGCGCTGAAGATGATGTACCATTTTCCGGAAATGTTGTGGATTTCAGGGGCCCAGAGCTGGAAGGGAGAGTTGGTTAGTATATTAGTATCAACAAGAGTAGAGAGTTATTATATGAGGAGTTGAAACTGGAAAACGCACATCAGTCGCCCACGGCTCGCCGCTATTTGGATCGGGATTAAAGACCACACGGGTCTCTGCATCGTCCCAGTTATCTGTTAGAGAACGTGATCTCTTCAACGTGATATTATCGTTTGTCGTATACGTCAACAGATACCAGTCGTCGTATCGTGTCATGAATCTATATATGTATATCCCAAAATTAGTCTGGGGGCTCACCAATTCCAAACGAAAAGCATCACTTACGGATCAGCCGCATTGGCAGTCATGATGGGATTCGAATACGTCGCATTGGTCGTCTTGTTCGTTCCGACCTTTGCTGGATCGAAGCGCTGGTCTGATGTGACTCCATTCGGATCGAAGGACTGCGCAGACACTGCTGCTGCTGCTGCTATGATACCAGTGAGGATTGCGAATAACGGCTTCATTTTGTTCTATCTTCATCTGGTCCTGTATCGATCTGTCTAGAAAGAACCGACTCTACACCTAGTCTGCAATTCCATGTTGAGATATCTATGTATCTTATATACTTAGGTACCAGGTAGTCCCAGTCCGCGCATGAGCCGGTTCTTCTAGCAATACTACCGTGTCATTGCGCAAATCGTACTGTACCGACTCATAGTTATTCTACCGAGAAAAACCAAGCGAATGGGGGCTGTTCTCGGTTCAATTGAATGACGGTGCTGAACGGATCTGGTGATCGCGTCTGTCTTCCCCGCATTCTTGGTTATTTTCCGAGATTCACCCCGCCGATCAATCGATCCCCGCGGGACATTGGAGGCGGGATTGTCATGTCGAAGGTAGTCCGTACTTTGGCGATGTCATTGCTTATTTTTGCCATAAGTCTCTCCTATGCTGCCGGGTGCTATGTGTAGTGTTTCCATCGGTGATTTTCCTACAGTACCCATCAAGATTGATGGCCCACTTTCATTTTATCCTGGCTGCTATGATCTGCATGAGAATAGTCCTGTTATTCCTATTTCCTGTACTGCCCATTGTACCTAGCAAACAATAATGAAAGCTATATACCACCGCGACTCCACACCGGCATGCTCTCCATAAACAGGTATATATCCACAGTGCAACGAACACAGAAGACGCTATAGTCATGTGGAAGAGACAGTCGCCATAAAAGAAATTACACCAGTCAGAATACGGTGCCACAAGTGTTGGACCAAAAGACAAGGATACGTTAGCGGCATTACTAGGCATGGGACATGCAGGAAGATCTGAGCTCAGCGCATCATCAGAGATCAGTCATTGAACCGGAAAGGGGGCATATCATGTATGCCGTGGCCAATCACCAGAAGAGGGAGAACCGCCGCTGCTTCAGCTGGTCTCAACCAGATCTCATGAACTCTTCTCATGCTGCGTGGAGACTCGTTGCAGCGAGACAACTACGAACAGAATCAGTATATAATGTAACTCAGATGCAGTCAGTAGGAGAGACTCACCGAAATCTTCCAGGGAACGCTGTTTCTGGCTACCCTTGGGACTCTTCCCGTGCATCAAATTATCAAACCCGGCAGACCCCTGGAGAAGATAATAGAGCCCGCCCATTACACAGAAGACGCCAAATGAGAAGATCCAAATACGGACGACGGCCACGATCGAGGTCTGGCCACCGACAAACCAACCGAATATGCAGAATAGGGTTGCAACAATATCAACAACCAGAATGGCTCCTGTCAACTGCCACGATGGAATCGATGACCAGAACGGTCCATTTGCCCGGGTGATGAAAATTAACCAGTTTTCAGTCAACGAGATCTCAAGGAAAAGGACCTCATCACGTCGTCCGAAATTCTGCACAATACCACCGTCCTCTCCGCCAGCAAACATGGTAGTAAGGGCGATCCACGTGCCTACAGCCAGAACAACGCCTAGGATAATGGACATCCCCCAGAGTTTAGGAAGATTCCATTTCACTGGTGTCTTGGAATACGGTGCATTGTCGTAAGCAATAGCCAGAGTCGCAATGTCTGCGAAAATAGCGATGAAGACAACCAGTTGAAGGTTCAGACTTTCGTTAAGGATAGCAATCCACAGGCCCAAGAAAAACTCCAGATGCAGTGACAGCGCAATTCGGTACACCACATACGCGTACATGCGGTGGAAGATCTGGCGGGAAGTCTTCAAGGCGTCGATAATGGCAGATAGACCTGGGGCGAGGAACACAATATCGGCAGCAGAGCGTGCAGCATCTGAGGCACCTTCGACGGCGATTCCTGTATCGGCTTTCTTGAGAGATGGAGCATCATTGACGCCATCCCCCGTCATGGCAACCAGGTAGCCACGCTGTTGTAGAATCTCGACAACGTTATATTTGTGCTGAGGGAATACTTCCGCAAACCCATCTGCTGCTTCGACAAAATCATACACCTCAGAACCAGGCATGTCGCCGCCACCACCCAAACCGAGACGTTCCGCATTATATACATTGGTCCCTAGACCCAGCTGTCGCGAAGTCTCTCGGGCGATACCAACAGCGTCACCGGTTAACATCTTGATCGAAAGACCCAAAGTCTTCGCCTCATGGATGGTCTTTGCAGTATCATGACGAGGTGGATCAGAGCAAGGCATGATTCCCAGAATCTCCCATGCGCCCTCTCCACGCTTACGAGCAACTCCAAGTGAGCGGAATCCGCGAGTAGCAAACTCGGCGACCTTGTTCTTATATGCATTGTCAATCTCCTCAGGGATTTGGTGATCCTCTTCGACAGTTTTCAGAACAAAAAGAGGAGCACCCTTGACGCAGGTGATTCGTTCCCCCTGGGGAGACTGGACTACGGCAACAACCTTTTTGGAAACCGGGTCGAAGGGATGGAAGTCGATGACCTTGTACTGAGTGAGTGCACTTTTGGCTCGTGGGTAGTATCTGAGAGACTTCAAGAAGGCTTTGTCAATGGCGTCGATTCCTTTCTTCTTGCGCGAGGCAGCTAGGCACGCTGTGAGCATGAGATCCTCAGGATCAACCCCAGCCACGGTGTAAGGCTCGGCCAAAGAGAGCTTGTTCTTCGTCAAGGTGCCCGTCTTGTCCGAGCAAAGAATCTCGACTCCAGCTAAAGACTCAATGGCAGAGAGCTTCTGGACAATAGCCTGCTTCTTGGCAAGGTAGGCAGCGCCAACAGCCATGGTAGTCGTGACCACAGCCGGAAGCCCGACAGGGACGCCGATGATGGTGATGGCAAGGGTAAACTCGAGAATAGTCACGATGCCATTAGACCGATAAAATGAAGACACCCAGACAATGAGCAAGGTCAAGATAACCAAAATCAGCAAAACAGTACCAATGCCATTGAGGACCTCCGTAAAGTGACCAGAGCCGGCTGATGCTGCGCTGACTAGAGCAGCTGCACGACCCACAAAGGTATTGTCGCCGGTTGCAGTGACGACGAGGAAGGCTTCTCCCCGTTTGATTGCTGACGAGGCATAGCAAGTATCTCCCGTGTGTTTGTCGACGGCCAAGGACTCACCGGTGATGGAAGACTGGTCGACTTGGAGAAAAGCATCTTCAGTGACGATACGGCCATCAGCTGGAACGATGGTACCCTGCGCTGATTAGTGTTATGCAGCAACCAGATGCTCTGCCACCGCTTACCTCTTCAACTTGCAAGATATCTCCGGGAACGACTCCAGGTGCTTCGATTTCAACCAGTCTTCCGCTACGAAGAACGATTGCCTTGAGTGCGAGCGTTTTCTTCAGTTCCTCGACAATCGAGCCGGCTTGAAATTCCTGAATGAAACCGACGCCTGCGTTGAGAAGCAGCAAAGCGCAGATGACTCCGAAATCGACCCAGTCCTCGAGACCTGCTGCAAGAACTGCTGCAGCCTATTCGAAATCAATCCAAATTAGCATATTCCCAGAGTTCTTGCTCGATGTGCTAATCCAGATCACATATAGGTGTGAGTGGGAGACTCGGTTATTACTTACTTCCATGACAAATTGAATCGGTCCGACGAAATAGGAGAGAAACTTCAGCATCATGTTTTCCTTCTCTTCTTTCATCTGATTGAGCCCGTACTTCTTACGCCGCAGCAGAACCTCAGCATCTGTCAAACCGATGCGAGTATCTGTCTGAAGCAATTCGTCAGGGACAGGACGAGCACCGCCAGGTTCATTATCAGCTTCGTCTTCCTGATCGATATGGCCATCTTGTGACTCGAGCTCCTCAATAAGCGCGTCCATGTCCTCGTCTTCTTCATCGTTGTCGTCCAGTGGTAGCTGTTTCTCATTTGTCGTGGGCTCGATCTGCTTCCTTTCCGTGACACCGTCGAAGTCTCTCGCCGGCACTTCAGCCCCCAGACGGGTTGAGCCCACATAGGGGGCAGCGCCATTGGATTCTACCATGATGTAAAGCCTGATGACCGAGTATAATGATCACCCAATGATATAAAGACTACGAGTATAAGCAAGTTAGTAAAAGAAAGCGTGCAAATGAGTTAGATAGACAAACGAGTGAATCTGGAGGAAAAGACTCACTCCAGAACAGCAGCAGAAGGAAGTAAGAAAAGAAGACAAAGGACGAAAATAGGAAGGGGTGGAGGAGCAGAGATAGGAAGGAGGCCGAGTTTAAGCAGGAGCAGCGACAGGCCATCATAATGAAGGCAAGTGTACAACACAGTACAGAAAACACACTCCAACCATTATGACAGCGATATAAATAGCTGTTAGCTGTAAGATGAGAAGACTCGTATAATTCGGTACTATATACATTAGTTCTGATGATTTCTTGTTCGTTCAGTTCACACCCTGCTCTGTTATATCATACCGTATTGTCCACGGTAGGCACTGTATGAGCTGCGAGTTATGGCCAAAGTCAATCCCTAGCGACACAATACGTAGCCGTGGCGTCCATTATCAAAGTGCCTCACTTACAGTAGACCATATTGATATGGAGGAATGCACCTGTGGCATTGGCAAAGGTATCGAGCCCTTCCAGTTTCCTGTGATCGGATGTAAGAAGCAAGAGTAAGGACAGAGACAGAGGGAAGAAGATACCCTGCGTATCCTAATTTCTTGAAATCTCCGACTCTTTCTGGGAAACTCCAGGAGACTTTTCTGTCAGACGCTGCTCATTATCTGGAATTCCGTCTTCCTTGGCGAATATAAGGCGACTTCCTTCCACCATATCAGAAGTCTCAAGACACCGACCAGCGTGTGAATCTTGTATGAAAGATCTCATTGGAAACTCACCATCGTTACGATTAACCAGATACTTTCGTAGTTGAATTGTAATTGTTTTCAATCCTACCTTGAACGAGAATTCGAATCCTCATACACTGTGCATACACTGTGGAAGCACAATGGGCCAATCACATTTCATCCAACCATCGAGATAGATAGTCTTACATAAGCCAGTTGGCGGGACGGACGTCACTGTTCGCGATGCGATAAGATCAGAAAAGAATTTCATGAGAATCGCACAGGTCAAATAAATATTGCTTGCAGAAACATATTACACGTTAAATGCCATAATAGATCACCCTGGCTACTTTAGACAACTACTTAGTCTGTGGCCGCAGCGGATCTTATCGACTTCGCGGCAACTATTTTCTACCCGCACTTGCTGAACCTCTGGAGACCATATTTTCGACTCCGGTGCATATCTGGATTCTCCTTACGCTCTGGCATTGTCTCCATGGAGTCTTTATAGATCTTTGTATGAAACCACTCTCAGGATCAGCTACAACCAGGGTCAGAGGGAGATCGGTATCCACGCGTGACTGGCTAGCGCGTCCAGACCTCAGCCTATCTTCCTGATTCTTGCTTATATTGAGCTAGAAGCAAGATGGCCAGGGATATCCCAGGCTTTTATTATGGTGAGTTAATTAGCATAACTTGATTTTTGTGATATTTTACGGATTCTCTGCTCTTGGTCGAAACTATTTTGTTTGAATAACTTCGACGCGGTTCACCCGCATTTGTACTCGAGAATACATCCATGGAATAAGAAGTGTCTTATTGTTTCTATCAATTTGAGAACCTGAAATCTCCTATACTACACCAAGTATTTTGGTCATCATACTGGTTCCTCCTACATGATACTAATTCTCTTTTTCAACCAGACGCCGAAAAGAACAAGTACTTCAAGATCCAAGCCAACCATGTCGCGCCATCGGGATCCCAATATTCTGAAAGGGCCATTAAGCAGAGACGACTAGATGAGAAGGTCATCACTCCCAAACTTATCCTTTTCTATTCCTAGTCATGGTACTTACAAGTCAGCAGAAACGCAAGAAAGATATCTTCCGCGCACGCAGAGTTGCAACGGAAAGAATCAAGAGATCAAGTTCCCTTGGGCACCCGCTCATCGGGGTAGAAAGAGAAGTGAACGCAGAGCCGCGATCTAGGGGCATCATGTTCGAGCAGCAAGGAAGAGCATATGTGAGCCAAGTGCGACGAAGGGAGTTGCATAAGTTTTGGTCTATTAGAGATACGCCAGAATATCAGCTGTGGTTCCTCCAGCGCAGTAGTCGCTCAGGGCTCATGGTGGCAGGTAAGAACCCTTCTTAAAACACTGCTTTATATGGAAAAGTACTTACGTTATGAAGGAAGCCTTATTGGAGGCGAGTCGGTAATCTCGTAAGTCATCAATTGTCAAGGATCCAGAAGACAGCGTTGACCATATCAGAATATGCTTTCCAGAATCTCATCGCGAGACTTGGACGTACAACAACTCATTAGAGCGACCACTCTACAGAGAACCATATAGGGTACATTAGAACATCCTTGTTACCGGATACCACCTGCTAATTTTGCCATAGCTCTCTTCAATATCTCTCAGTCATACTGGATTCCTTCTGTAAGTCATGGTGGATTCCATCTGCCAAGAACCTCACTGACATGCTACAGAGCAACAATGGATAGCGGACCAAGAGGCGATTCAATTTTAGCAACGAGAAGACTACCTAACCCCGAAGACAGAGAGGACATGTATATATGGCCCTCTGGTTGTACGTCTAGCTAGCTTAGTACACCCTGTATCTACAGTTCAAGTGCTAACAACTCCCCCAGTAACCCATCCGACGCGCATGCCCGGGTCCTCATCCCTATGGTGCTCTTCTCCATGTCCAACAGGAGACATCCCACTTTTTGCCGTCGGAACCTCAGACGGCCTACACACCCTAGAAGGCATCGGATACGGCTGGTCCTTATCCCCTAAACCATTTCCACATCCCGAAAATACCCCTCTGGATGCAATCCCACCCAGACCGAAACATTCACACGCCAGCGTAATGTCCGTCGAATGGCTTACTTCCGAAGTCATCGTTTCCGGCTTGCGAGATTCCTCTATCTTTTTCCATGACCTCCGCAGTCGTGGTACAGTGACGAGATTACAGCATAACAGGTCTGTTGCCAAGATTCGAAAAGTAGATGAATACAGACTTGCGGTGTCAGGACGACAGTCGGTATGTTTAATCATTTACCTTCTCCTTCCCCTTTACCTTGTCGATTCACCTGGGAATAATACACTAAAAATGAAGCATCAAAGCTCCAAATATACGACATCCGCTACCCGGCCAACGGTCTCCAGACTCGGCCCAAACCCACAAGCCATCGTCACTCTTCCACAAAACCATACATCACCTTTCCCGAATACTCCAGCGAGACTATCTGTGATTTTGATGTTAGTCCTGATCTTGGGCTCCTTGCCGCAGGTACATCTCTCTCCATCTTGCCCACCCGCCAAACCCAGATAAACAAAACCCAAATCACAGTAACTAACTTCTTCTCTCTTTTAAAGTGATCGAGGACCATAAAACCGAACTATTTTCCCTTAGAACGGGTCAAATAGTCCCGTCGCCTCTTCAGGAAGCTCGTCAGCGAGGCCAGACGAGAGCTGTCCTGTTCGAGTCGGGAGATTGGCCTGCTTTGGGAACGCACACGCCGCGGTTATTGGTAAATGATGGGCCCACGGTGCAGGAGTGGACGTGGTAATGTTAACGGAATCAGAAACAGCGGAATGTGATCCGCAGGATGGAATATTGTAATAATTTTTATCATTGGTCTCATAAATGCAATAATGCACATTATAATAGTACAAATCTCTGCTAGATCCCCAGAACGCAACCAGGCGATACGACATTCTCACGATCAGTCCAAACCACCAACTAACCATTCTCCGACCTCGACACCGATTCCCTTCGCTAGATCGCCGATCCAGTCTCCAGAGAAATTGACGCACCACTTCTCTCCCGTGTCTGCGGTTCCTCCACTGCTGCTAGCCGCGCCTGAGGAGGGCACCACCAGCCGTAAACGTCGCAAAGTCGCGAGCTCTGCATAGATTGCGTCCGCCACTGATGCTGCGCGAATAGGATTAGCGGGAGGATTGGGGTCAATGGCACGGTAGACGGCGATAAGTCGTTCTAGAGGGAATGGTCTAGCGGTGAGAATGGTAGAAGGCCCCGTGATTCCTTTGCTAGCTGATGTCGTAGCGGATGATGTAGCTAACGCGGATTCAAGTGTCGATTTGGTGATGCGCGTCTTTTGACGCTTCCCCTTTTTACTAGGAGTTGAAGGATCCTGGGAATCGTCTCGGCTGTCTTCCGCTCGCGCCTGGGAGAGCAGCTTCAAGCGTCGTCTGTGGTGTGACCGTTTGTTCCGTGCGGACAGAGACGACGAGGAGAATTTCGAGAAGAAGATAGTATCTAGACGAGGAGGTGTATGAGATGCCACATAGGCGGAAGTTAGGATTAAAGTCGGGAAATAAGGTAATGAAGGCAGTGGTGAGGGTGCTGGGGCTGAAACCTTCCCAGTCGACGAGCCTTCCGGAACGATGCGATGAACAAGTGCAGATTCACCCTGCTGTCGGAAAAGCGATCGATTCTTCACAAGCAGCCGCGGAAAGTCCCATTCCCGGCTGCCTCCAGGAGGGTTCTCCCCATTCACGATGGGACTGACAAAACGAGGCCAAAGTCTCTCGCATATAGACCGAAAAGTTGGGATCGTTCCAGCAGTAGGCCCAACCAAAGAATCGTAGATGGTAGAAACAAAATGGGGATAGAGCTTCGAAGCAGCTTCTGCGGGGAGACCGTCCACATGCGGTGGTTCTGCGGCAGTGAGAATCGTGATAGCTTCGGTCCTAGTGTAAGGAGGGAAACTGATATGGGGCACTGCTGCTGAATGTAGGAAGAGGGGTCGCGGTGTAGATCCCACTATGAGGACAACGGATAATGATGGTATCTAGCAGAGTCAGTCGCCAGCCGTGAGACATGAAACCAGAGGCATATACTGACCACTTCACCCAGCCTCGCCAATGCCGACAACATAGTATATGGCGCCTCTCTTTGCTTGTCAATGCCGTCCAAAACTATTACGAACTTCTGGACCTTCCCCATCTTCGATTCCAGAGCGTTGGCCAGCAGCACCGCCAATGAACTGGCATGCTCGCATTTCCCCTTGCCAAACTTCTCCCACTCATCTTTAAGACCTAACGACTCAAGGGCCGTCAGTAGGATCTTTGTGAGCAAATGTCGTCCGGTTATACACTCTGCGCTTTTCACGATCGCATGGGGTACATCGAGAGATGAGAGCACGGCGCGGACGATTGTCGACTTGCAAGTTGCAGAGATACCGTGGACAACCAACGTTGCTGGACTAGGTATCGTAGGCTGCTCAAAATACCAAAAATTGGGTCAGCTAATATTCAATCTTATCGACAGATTCGAGTAGCTAAGCGCACAGGAAAGAGCTTACGCTAAGTAGGCTTGCAAGTTGCCGAATCTGGAGCTCGCGACAAGGCCATTGCTGGCTCAGTGACTGAATCAGCTGCTGGGAGACTATTGGAGCCATGGAGTTTCCTTGTTTCTGAAGACGTGAAGTGGCCAAGTGACGGCCTGCAGATGTATGGTCTTCCCCTTTGATGAAAGGCATCTCTTCGAGAACGCGACGAGCAGCGCGTCAGGTCACGTGCGCTAATCATCCGAGATGAGCAATCTCAACTTATTCAGCTATTCATGTGCATCTTTATGGTGGCATATCATAGATGCGTTTACATGGCAAAGAAGAAGGGTTTCCCAGAATCATGTCTACAAACTAGAATGGCTGAGTAAAGCCAATGGATTGATGTAGGACAGTAAGATCACTACAAGACCAATGCGGTTCAAAGTATGGATACATCTATTCTGCCCAATGCCAATATGAAGACAAAATGGTTTCCAAAGAGATCCAGTGACATGAAGCCATAAATCTTCAAATACCAAACCCAGGAGCTAATCAGTTGCATGTGCAAACCAATGTCCCGTTCTGAATCAAAGAAGACACGACAAGAAGTGGGATCGCCAGCTCTGAGACCAGCACACCGTAATATACTGTCATGCTTGCTTCTGCGTCAAAATGATCAATCGTCTGGTAAACCAGGGGCAAAATGAGGAGGGGATGATAGTGCAGTTTGTTTTCTGACGCAAAGCTGCTCTCTCTGCATGGATGATCATAGGGCGATTTGCCACAGAAGAGAAAAAGAAGGTGTAAAATAAAAGCACAATCATGAAAAGGAAACCAAGAGGCCAGATGCTGCTTGCCATAAGTGAAGTGAGACATAGCTTCGATCATAAACACATATGGTAATATTTCGTCGTTATGATGTTGGTGCATGCAGTAGCATCCAAAATTGGTGTACAAAAGGATAAATCAAGACGCCAGTACTGCAAATGCGTTGCCAGGCAGATTCAGAAATGATGCGAAGGGAAAGCAGAAATATGGCGGTCTTGGTATGTTGTCACATTCGGTTCCCGAGAATCTCGCTGACAGTCAGTCGAGGGCCGTAAAAAGTCATGAATATCGTTGCATCGTCTCAAGTATGAGTACAATCCTGTAACAAGGTCTCATGAATCGGAAACAACAAAAGAAAACTCTAGATGTATCCGTACACTTGACCCTGAGCACCAAGGCTGCCGTTAGGATGCTGGGGCGTAGGGCTGAATATGGGGGTGTGCGTCTCGCTAGCACCGCCAGACGGGGTGTTGGAGGCGGACCCGGATGCAGAACCAGGGACAAAGGCAGAGTTTCCGGCGTCACTAAACCCCATGCCTTGGTTTCCGAACTGAGGACCGACGTTGGAGGCGGGGAAAGAGTTGTGTTGGTACAAGAAAGGTTTCTGAGGAATCTGCAATGTCGCTGGGAGCTGACCAGAAGTCATCTCGTTAGGAGTGACCTGTCCGCTTGCAGTGCTGCTCGTAGCGCCGCTGGTCCTGCCAGAACCCTCGGATCCCATCATTTTTCCAGCAATACGGCGACCATGAGGGGTCTGGCGAATAGACGGAAGAATCGGACGGATGGCGTCGACCATGCGAGCACGGGTTTCAGGGTCAGCGAAGTCCATCGCAGTTTGGACCACATAGTTAGCAAATGAGTCCCGGAGCATCTTCTCCAGCTCGCTGGGGGCCAACATCTCATCGATCATCTGGCGGCGCATCTGGTAATCTGCAGTGCGAAGACACTTCTCAATCACGTTCGAACTGAACTTTTGCTTCGACAAGGCGGGAACATTGCCACGGAAGCTCTGGCACAAGGGCTCCGTGAAATGGGGCTCAGCAAGATCAAGAATGTACTGAACAACGTAGTTACCGAAGGGGTCCTGGACGAGGTGAAAGGCATTGCCGGTGATCTGCGCAATGAGGCGGGCACGCTGTTCGCCAGAGGCGTGGTCGATGCAGCGTTGGAGGACACAGCATCCATGGCGATGAGTTCCGACGACGATGCAGTTACCACCAACCGCCTCGTAAATGAACTGGGCATCCTCAGCGGAGAGACGGTTGAGGCACTTCTGAATAACATGGTTGCCATTCAGATCTTGCACGAGATCCACCACGCGGTCCCGAAGAGCGCGAATCACGGTCTGCGTCTGCTCAGGAGTAGAGATGAACTCGATCATCTTCTGGAGAGCACGGGTTCCATGCTGGTTGAGTGCGATCTTCACAAGCTGCGGCGCCGCGTTGTTAATCAAAGCAGTACGCTGCTCATCGTTGGAATATTCAAGTAGCTTCTGGCAGAGATAATTACCAAAGGGATCTAGAAGCTGATAGTTAGCGTCATATAACATTTGGGAGAGAAAATTGCCCACTGCATACCGGTCATCAGCTCAACCACATGCATGTGGGTCTCGTCAAATATCATTTGGACATGCTCGGGGTTGCGATCCTCAAGCTTCCTCTGGAGATAACGGCATCCGTGCTGGTCCTTGCACAGTCCGTAGAGCTCGCCGCGGTAATGTTCGAGGGGAACATTACTGAAACGAGACAGCTGAGGAGCATCTCCCTCCCCATTGCGACGAGAGTTCAAGCCCCGCGCGGAATTCTCAGGGAACCGATAGTTCCCGTATGGGTAAGCGGCATACGAACCCGGTGCCGTATAGTTCTGCACTTGGCCGTTGGCCTGCATGGGGTTCGCACCGGCGTAGGCTGGCATACCATAACCATAGAATGGAGTCTGAAACGCCGTAAGCGGGGTTGGAGTGACGGAGCCGGCGATGCTCGTAGGAGACGTAGGAGAAGTCAACTGAGGTCCGAATGGCGCAGCGCTTGCTTGAAGAGCGGAGTGCTGGCCCTGCGTGGTGTGGAGCTTCATCTCATCACGCTCTGGCGACTCACGATTCTGCCGATTACCGACCATGTTACCGGGAATGCGACCCAAGCTGGCATTGTGGTGGTGGAACTGTTCAGCGTGGGTCTTTGGGGGTGTAATGGCGGCATTAAAGCCATTGCCCTTGACAGTCGGGAGATCGTTGGTCGAATAGGACGACTGCAGAGACGTCGGACGGCTAGAGTTATTGGAAGCCAGCGCTTCGTGCCCATTTTCACCGCCATAGAGCAGATTGACTTCGAGAGAGTGACGAGCTAGGTGGCGAGAAGGATTAGCCACGTTGATCGGCTTTTCACTCTGAGGGCTGCTGAGCTGATCGAGACGGTACATGTTCAGCGCACCCTGGGGCATACTCTGGTGAGAAGAGCGATGACGGTTGTGCGAGCTCCAGTTGTCCTGTGGTCCTGGAGTACGGGAATTGGCCAAGTCCAGCGCATCAGAGTTGGCAGAGAGCTGCTCAAAGCGTTAGCATTCAGTGTTCCCGCCATAGCCTAAAACAGACTTACCAGTCCCGAGTTGTCCTCACGACGAGACAAAGTAGGGAACTTGTCATCTGGATCGGTCATTTTGAGATAGCTCTTGATGTCAGGAGTCGGGAGCCTGTCTTCGTCCTTCAGGGTCGCTCTATCATCTTCATTGTGGAAGAGATACTTGGCCGCACTGAAGGAATCAATGCCGTTACCGTTATTGTTGTTGCCAAAGCCTGCGAGGCTCGAGCGGAGCTGAGATGACAAGCCGGTAACAGGCATCGAATAACGGTTGTTCACTCTATCCGCCTTTGTCAGTGAAAATCCCAAGCTAGTAAAGCCATAGTGTTGTGATAATAATGTGGGGGTATGGTATGGGTAGCCATCAGACAAAAGTGGTGAGCACGTGGGTGAGAAGACGAGACAAAAGATGAGACGAAATGGACGAGACCAGGCGAAAAGTATCAGAGGGGGGACAATAAAACAAAAACTATACAATCCCAACTGGTGGGGGAATGTTGCCATTATCCACAAGACAATGAAGGTTAGAACTTACGATGACGAATTGCGATATGGTGAAAGAGTCTCGCTAAAGTAGCTCTCCTCTTCTGAGTTTCTACGGGAGCCCGGCACAGACTGTACAGAGAAACGGTTGTTGGGAGTCTGGGCAGCGCTGGACCTAGCCTGGTTCGACTGAGGAGAGGTTACCTGAGACGGGGCGAAGACATTGAAGATCCCCGGGGAGGACGTGACGCTCGAAGTAGAGAATCGAGTAGGACGAGAAAATACAGTGGGAAATCCGCTGTCACGATACTCAGGCGGAGTGGTAGGTTCACTGACAGGGCCAGAGAGCCCTGCCTGAGCCAGGTCGCGTGCCAGCTGGTCCATTTCCTGTTTCTCCCTCTCGTGCTGGAGATCAAGGAGCTTCATGTCCGCTTCGAAGCGTTTCTTTTGCTCTCGCATATACTCGATATGCTGGCGCTTCTTTTCGAACTGGACTGATGTTAGGCAGTGTACGAGGGTGAGAATCGAGAGAACTGAGAGATGAATTGGGGGTGAGGGGTGAGGTGAAGGAGGAAGCTGGAGGTCTCACGAGCTGGGATTTATGAAGCTGAGTAGTCTACCAATTTGCAAGTGTCAGTGAAATGGTTGACAGTGAATGAATGCCTATCGGGTGAGGAGGGGTAATCGAGCAACAGTCACCGGTGAATGTGGTCAACATCCCGCAGGACAGAGATTCCCCTCAAGCGCAATAAACACACCCTGTGCAAGGGAAGCAATTGTAGAGATGACAAGCTTACCGAGGAGAGCAGGTCTATGGACTCTGGCAACTGAGGTTGCTGCTGCTGATTGAAATAACTCCACGAAGAGAGCTTGCTCGCGTCGGTGGTGAAACGGCGTTGGAGGTTGGCGCGCACATCTTGAGAAGGCCGTTGGAACGCCATGAAGCTCGATTGACCGGGCGAAAGAGAGCCATAACCCGAGAAAGGGGATTCGGACTGAGGAGAGCGCGGTGAGGTGAAGCGCAGCTCGTCGAGTCGCTCGCTGAGGCCGTTCTTGAAGGCCATGGTGGGAGGATGCGGGCAAGGTCAGGCTGCAGCGTGGACCGCGGTCGACATGTCAGTGAGATCCCCCAAGCAAGAGCTAGATCGGATAGATCTTTGTTAAACAGGTGAGGCGGTACAATGTCGATCTGAAGACCAACAATTGCAGCCAGAGAGGGGTGCACAGTGGCGGAGAGAAGACGAAGTGGCCGGGGGAGGGGTTTAGGGGGGGAAACGAGGGCTGGGGAAGTGGTGGTTGGCGGTGTGTTGTAAGTAAGGAGAGGGGAGGGGCTGAGGGGCCGTCGGAGGAGCATTATTGAGATGCGACAAGCAGCGCCATAAACTTACCAGAGACGCCTCGAGAGACCTTCAACACTCGAAAGGAAATGCTGTCCTTGTCTCTCTGTCCGTCTAGTAGGTCGAGTTCTTGTTGTTTTGTGTGAGGCTCGGAGAGTAGCGCTGTCCAGCCAGCCTGGGGTCAGCCCCCCTGGATATGCGGAGTTGAATCAGCTCTGCTCATAGACCAGACGCTGGACCGGAGGCGTATCCGACGTTGTACGCTCCGTCGCACGCAGCAGACGAAGCACCGAGGAGACGTCAAGAGAACAAAGAGCACACGAAGAAAAGGAAACTGTTTTACAGGTTCCCGGAGCTGGGAAAGATGAGATGGAAGGAGGAGAGGGAGGAGGCGAGCAGAGATGAGAGAGAGCGGGTTGCCAGAGCGGGGGAGCGAGACGAACTGGCCTTGGGCTCTAATTGCTCTACCTTATGCACATCACGGCCTCGACCATCCCGACTGGAGATCAGCTTCACAGGAATTGAATGTTTCTCTGCTGCTGGAGCTACGTTGTCGCTCCGTCGTGCATGCTCACTGGTTACCGTCATGCTCACCCAACACGCCTACAGTTCTTACAGTACATTATTGTTCCACCCAGCGAAGGACCGTTGGCCGTCTAAGCCCTCGTGAAGCTCCCTATCCCACCATCGAGGGTAGTGCTAATCTGCTCCTTAGCTGGTCTATTTTTCTCTTAGCCGCCAGGCACCTGCCAGCAAAGTCACACCCGGTATGGTACTTCTGCGCCGGCGTCCGGTAGTGCTGCTCTCGCGCTCCATCCGAGTTCAGTCGTCTGAGGACGTCTCCCAGACCACCTAGCTGATGGCCCTTTCGAGAGCACGGTGCACGTTGTACCCTGTGCGTTGCTGCGCTGTTCGAGGGGCCTGCCTCATTTGCTCTGCAGGATTGCTGCTCCTTAAAGTTACAACTGGAAGTATGGAGTATGGGAGTCTACTGCATGGAATAATAATACATGACTCGAAGTACCTACTACTTCCTGCTACCTATCCGTACTCCTGTTCGCACCGCGATAGCGGAAATGGCGCCGGGCCAAGCTGTGGGACGTGCAGTCTGTGCAAAACGTGCCTGGATCGTACTATCCACCAGTAGTCACCCGATACCGTTGCCTCACCCCCTCCATTGAGAAATGTGACGATTGAGGACCAGCTGCAGACACGCGGACAGCCGACTCCTGTTGTGCCGGTCAACAAAACAATCCAGTGCAGAAAAAAAAAACCCCCAAGAAACCGCTCTTATTATGGGGACCATAACACGCCCACTCTTTGGTTCGCGACACGATTCTTTTCGCGGTCGATTGTTCTTCAATGGTTCCAAGGGTGCCGGCCGAACAAAGATAGAAGGATTGGACTGCTCTTATTGCGGGTATCAGTGAGGGGCTCAACAGCCCGGTCAGCCATGGATTGCATAAGGCTCGTTCCACGGATCAAGACCCTTCGAACGCTGTACCATATTCGGAGCTTGAGAACCCAGCGACTCCCACCATGCACAAATAGCAATCCTCCGTACCTCGATGCGATGAAGAGAAGGTCCGAATGCCAGGATGCCACGAAGTCATGAAGCCACAGCCAATGGCGCGGGCGAATTGACTGGCGAAATCAGCCAGACCCTGGCGTTCACGGAACGATTAGAGTTCGAGAAAGCCTCGAGATCTGACGTTAATGATGCCATTCCCAAGAGGGGGAATGGAGCGGTGTAGCAGGACAGGGAATACAGGCCGAATCCAGCGCTGATCGATACCTATCCAGCCCGCTATGATTTCGTCTTCACGGTGCCACCTTCGAATCCTCCATTTCACTGACAAGCAGCGCATTCTGCCATGGTGCTCTTTGTGGGGATAAGGCGCCGTCCCGAAGGCTCAGGGCGCAAATCCAATCGGCGCGGACCACTTTGGGGCCTTGCCTTGGGCGCCTAACGTCGGTCCTTATTATTGCGCTTCAGATCGCAAGATCTGTTTCGAGTTCCTGGGCTCCTTTCATTTCCCCGTCACATTTGTTTCTGGCGCTCCCGGATCATGTTGACATTCCTGTGCACAGAGATAGATCGGCGCATGATCTATTGTACGGTCTCTGAGCCCGAGATGCCGTCAATGCCACGAGAAGCACACATTCCAAGCCGATTGCGAGTTGAAACGTGCTGTTTCATGCCCGATGAGGTGTCACTTCTTTGCCAATGACAAAGCACGGCCTGGTGGACCGATCCACGCTTCGCTACTGCGGCCGGTCAAGTCGTCGACGCGCCTTGTCTATCCCCGCGCTCCCTGCCGCATACTTAGTGCCACACGCTTATTTTCTTCGCAGTCTTCAGACGACTATGATTATTTGACGCATATGCCCGCTGATGGAAGTTTCATGCGTTCTAGAACAATTGCGCAGCTGGGGCTCGCCAATTGATCGCACAAAGGTCCTCGAGAATATCGAAATTCCTCGATACTTAAGTCGTTTCCCGCACGTGACCGAGCTCTCAACGTCCGTCTACCATGATCTAAACGCACACAAGCGAGCTCCACATGATGGCCATTGAGAGTCATAAAAATACTTGGAAAGCTAGGGTGGCTCAATAGAGTATTTTATTCGAGCCCATAAGAATTGATGAGAAGACATGCCTAATTCACCGCGGTAATGCGGAGATAATGATGGTTGATGGCGAACCCGCAGCTTCTGTGCGTTACCTGAAGGCGTCATTGCTCCATTGGATCTTGCCACAAAATGAGGCAAGCGAGCATTGTGCGCTCGGCTATGGAGGAGATGGTACTCTACATGGAAAGGACGTATGCAGCCCAGTGACAGTTGTCCCATATACCGCCAAACCTGAGACTGATAAGCAGCAAGGCAAAGACTATGAGCAGGGCGTAGTGGCCCGACCCCGCAACAATAAGTCTTCTTTTGTCTCGGCGATCGGCTGTAAACGGACCGCAAGTGGTGGGATCAACCTCGTCTTACGATCCATTTAGCTGGCATCGTGATGATCTGCTCAGCAATGTTCTTGGCTTACTATCTCCTGTCAACTAATGCTATTGTCAGGGGTAGCGCTAACTAAGCTCAATGCGGCGCTCGGGAGACTGTCTCCGTAGATGCAAGGAATAATATCTGTCGGTGTTCAACGAACCGACGGAGCTGCATTTCATGATATGGGAGCTAACGCAGCCCTGGATGATGGCTCTCTTCTCCTAGGTCCCCTGACCAGGACGTGCTGGTGCCAGCAAAGCAGTCCCAGACGTGTTCTTTCCTGAAGTTCACTTTCTGCTTGTCTGAATTACCAGGCAGGCAGCAGCACTTGTGCCATTTCGCACCCAATCTATCTGCATCTTATTGAAGATCAGCCCAGTGTAAAACTGCCAACAGTTTACAAGGCACACATTGACTGTCTAGGCGCCTACCACAGCAAATCATATTCTTCAATTGTTCAATGCCATGGTCAGTTCAGCTCTTAACCCCGGACCTGAGAATGCAGGAGCAGCTGTGAGATTCTTTATATGGAAGTGCCCACCCGGATCGTGTACCTCCTTACTTGCATTCTCCACGTCATACTACTGCCTGTCACATTCAAACACGAGATACGAGAACAAAGGCGCATTGCCTCGGAAATCATTCCTTAAGACTTTTCCTCCGTAGTAGCTAGTTGATCTCAAAATCAACTACAAGGACGTGTCTCCGCCATTACGCGTATGACCAAAAAGGGCACGTCCAATTCTAAGACAGTTCTCATGAACAATAATAATCTCCGTGGCAGCAAAATATTGATATCTCCCAATCCAATTAAGCCTAACGCACTAACTGCAGCTATATCCGCCGGATACAGTATACAAACGAGGTCATGGTATCGATAACTCTACCACTACCACCTTGTGGGGCGAAAACGGCGGGAACGGGTTACACTAAGAAGCAGTTGTTCTAACTACACTTTGTAATAATGTATCCAAAGTCATGTCAAAAAGGAACTTAAAAATGTCATTATAATTCTAATCTTGGTGAGTCACGTTGGAATTAGATATGTGGAACCGGTAGCCATGGAGATCAACTTTTGTATCTCCAAGTTAAACCTCGAAAATGTCATGAGACCGTGCGGGTAGTCTCATGGAGACGTTCATCATGATTATACGGCGTATGCTACCTCTCTTTCTGATATTTGTTATTATAGACGTGCTTCTTATTATTCCCCTAAGTCCGCTAGATGTGTCTCTATCCTCTGTGTGGATAAATTCAAAGACGAAGTCTGCGGAAATATATAATTACTGCAAATAGCTAGCGTAACAGCATCAGACTACTCTAATTAAACATACAAAGCTTCAGTGAAGTTTCCAGAGTACATGGATTATGAACAACGCGACATTAATCTGCTACACTATCACCAAGCTCTTTTTGCTTCTCACCTACCACTGAGATATTCGCCAATGCAAGATGCGAGCATGTCTGCTTTAAGGTAAATTAGGGCAGACAGTTAGGGCTTGATCTCATTTGTGATTGATAAGCACGTGCCAGTAGAACATGTGAGTCACGTCAGACTAGTCCATATCAGGACTAGATCATATTACATAACCCGGAGACCCTCTGATCTTTCCCCTCCACCAAATAGAGCCGGAGAGCTCGATTTATTCCGTCGAGGATTATTAACTCTTTTTTCGCCGCACGCTGCATCTCTCCACCATACAGTCGACAATTTCGCGCAAACGCTGAAGGCGGCTTCCTCGTAATCATGCCTCCTCGCAGGAGGCCTCAGGCCGAGGGCCCTACTTCTGCGCCCGCTTCGCAGGTGCGGAATGCCGGCGTCCCCGCTGTTACTAAAGAAGATTTTACTGATGAGATGGAACAACAGGTGGCCCCCATAACTTCAGATGCGGCTTTGAAGCGGAAGCGGATGGCGCAGCAAAATCAGCAAACCACTGTCCCGGAGAATAGGACGACCGGTGATTATCAGGAACAATCGAGGGAACAGTCGCCTCCTCACAAGCACCGGCGGACGGATCCCTTCGATGCTCTGTTGGAACCATTCTACTACAGCAAATCTCTCACGGATCCCATCGATACCGCGCGTGACAAGTGGAATCTGCTCCCGGCGTTCCTGAAGGTGAAGGGATTGGTCAAGCAGCACATCGATTCGTACAACTACTTCGTTGAAGTCCAGTTGAAGAAGATCGTCCAGGCGAGTTCGACAATTCGCAGCGATGTCGACCACCAGTTTTATATCAAGTTCACAGACATCTACGTGGGACGGCCCTGCCGTGCGGATGAGCCGCAAACCGAACCTGCGGGATTCGAGTCGACTGTGACGCCGAACGAGTGTCGACTTCGTGACATGACCTACGCCGCTCCCATTCTGGTTGATTTCGAATACGTGCGAGGGCGACAACGTGTTATGAGGAAAGGAGTGGCCATTGGCAGAATGCCAGTCATGTTGCGAAGCTCTAAATGTGTTCTGTCGAACAAGACGGCCTCCGAGATGCACGTGTTGAACGAGTGTCCGCTGGACCCTGGCGGCTATTTCATTGTGAACGGTACGGAGAAGGTTATCCTCGTTCAGGAGCAACTGAGCAAGAATCGTATCATTGTGGAGACGGATCCGAAGAAGGAGATCGTGCAGGCTTCCGTGACGAGTTCTTCCAACGAGCGCAAGTCCAAGAGTTACATCATTCTGAAGAAGGACAAGTTGTACGTGAAGCACAATGTGCTCAGTGAAGATATTCCTCTGGTAATCCTCCTGAAGGCTATGGGGATCCACTCCGACAAGGAGATGTTGCTTTTGGTGGCGGGTGTCGATACAGCCTACCAGGAAGACTTCGCCATCAACTTCGAGGAGGCCATCAAGCTTGGAATCTTCACCCAACAGCAAGCACTTCAGTGGATCGGCTCGCGGATCAAGATTAACCGCAAGCAGTCGTCGGCCTACAGCAGAACTCACGTCCAGGAAGCCGTCGAGGCTATCGCCTCCGTCATTATTTCTCACATCGAGGTGAAGGATCTGAACTTCCGACCAAAAGCCATTTACATCTGCCACATGGCTCGTCGTGTACTGATGGCAAAACATGACGCGAAGATGGTAGATGACCGTGATTATGTCGGTAACAAGAGACTTGAGCTGGCTGGCCAGCTTCTTGCTCTGCTCTTCGAGGACTTGTTCAAGAAATTCCAATTCGATATCAAGATGAATATCGATAAAGTCCTGAACAAGCGTGTCCGTGCAGAGGCTTTCGATGCGTGGAGCGTGGTGAGCATGCATGGCAATCACATTACACAGGGAATGAATCGTGCCATCTCGACCGGTAACTGGAGTTTGAAGCGTTTCCGTATGGAGCGTGCTGGTGTTACGCACGTTCTCAGTCGTCTGAGTTACATAGCCGCCCTCGGTATGATGACGCGTATATCCAGTCAGTTTGAGAAGACCAGAAAGGTCAGTGGTCCCAGAGCACTGCAACCGTCGCAGTTTGGAATGCTGTGTCCGTCAGACACCCCAGAAGGAGAAGCATGTGGTCTGGTCAAGAATCTTGCTCTCATGACACACATCACAACGAACGATGAGGAGGAACCTGTGCGCAAACTAGTCTTCATGCTTGGAGCGGAAGATATACTGACCATGAGTGGTCGGGAGCTTTATGGACATGGAGGCTATATTATCTCGATGAACGGTACGCCGATGGCGTTGACGAGACGACCGAAATACTTCCTGAATGCCTTCCGAAGGCTAAGACGCATGGGGCGTATTTCGGAGTTTGTGAGCATCTACATCAACCACCATCAGGCCGCAGTCCATATCGCCACCGACGATGGTCGTATTTGTAGACCCCTCATCGTCGTCGAGAACGGCAAGTCGCTTGTGAAGGCACATCATCTCAAGAAGCTTCGCGATGGAACTATGCAATTTGATGATTTCCTCGCCCAGGGTTTGGTGGAGTACCTGGATGTGAACGAGGAGAACGATTCAAATATTGCTTTGTATGAGAAGGACATCATCGACACTACGACACACCTTGAAATTGAGCCCTTCACGGTCCTAGGAGCAGTCGCCGGTCTTATTCCTTACCCTCACCACAACCAGTCCCCCCGTAACACCTATCAATGTGCAATGGGTAAACAAGCCATTGGCGCCATTGCTTCGAACCAGTTTCTCCGTATCGATTCCCTTCTCTACCTCATGGTATATCCGCAGAAACCAATGGTCAAGACACGGACCATCGAGCTTGTCAAATACGACCAGCTCCCTGCTGGACAGAACGCCACAGTGGCTGTCATGAGTTACTCCGGTTACGATATTGAGGATGCCCTCGTCCTGAATAAGGGATCCGTTGACAGAGGTTTCGGACGCTGCCAGGTCTTCCGGAAATACGCAACTAACCTCAAGAGCTACTCGAACGGTAGCAAGGATAAACTCACCGGTCCACAATATGAAAATGACGCCCCGATCAGGAAGCACGCCCTTCTGGACAGTGACGGTTTGGCCGCAGTGGGGGAGCAGGTCAGCGCAGGTGAAGTGTACATCAACAAGGTCACTCCAGAGAATGCTCTCTCATCTGGCTTCGGGTCTGATGTCGGGAAGCCGGTCTCGTACCTCCCGGCTCCTATGACTTACAAGCTGCCCGACCCCAGCTACATCGACAAGGTCATGATCTCGGTGACTGAAGGAGAGAGTCAGCTCATCAAGGTCCAGACGAGACAGACTCGTCGTCCAGAAGTCGGTGATAAGTTCTCCTCCCGTCACGGTCAGAAGGGTGTTGTTGGTATTATCGCCGAACAAGCCGACATGCCTTTCACTGACAGTGGCATCGTCCCCGATATTATCATGAACCCTCATGGTTTCCCCTCGCGTATGACAGTCGGTAAGATGCTGGAGCTTGTGGCTGGAAAGGCCGGTGTCCTCTCTGGCCAGCACGGCTACGGTACTGCATTCGGCGGCTCCCCCGTCGAAGAAATGTCCGCTATCCTCGTCGACAAGGGATTCAGTTACGGTGGAAAAGAGTATCTTACTTCCGGTATCACCGGCGAAGCTCTCCCCTTCTACGTCTTCACCGGTCCCATCTACTACCAGAAACTGAAGCACATGGTTCAAGACAAGATGCACTCCCGTGCCCGCGGTCCTCGCGCTACCCTCACCCGCCAACCCACCGAAGGTCGATCCCGCGACGGTGGTCTCCGTCTCGGAGAGATGGAGCGTGACTGTCTGATCGCCTACGGTACCAGTCAACTCCTGCTCGAGCGTCTCATGATCTCATCTGATCGCCACGAAGTCGACGTGTGCGAACAGTGCGGTTTCATGGGCTACCTCAATTGGTGTCAGCGATGCAAGAGCTCCCGCGGCGTCGTCAAAATGGTCATTCCCTACGCGGCTAAGCTCCTCATCCAGGAACTGTTCAGTATGAACGTCACTGCGCGGTTGAAGCTGGAAGATGAATTCCCAGAGTCGAGAGGTCGATAAAGAAACACCATGGTGTTTATGTTTACGGGTTGTTGTCTCTGTTCACTTGATGTCGACTACGTCCGCAAAAGTCTGTCTGTACTCTTAATTTCTGTACTTCTATTCATATTCAGCATCTGCATAGCGCGGGCGGTTCCTTTTTTTCTTTTTCTCAATCGGTTTGGTTTGTCCTTTTGGGTCAAAAGAAAATGAAGCTTTACGCACTAGGTACCGATTAGCATAGCATAGCATGACATAGCATAGAATGGTATGATATTCATGGAATCCTGCTTTCATTTATACGGAGATCTAGTGGATCTCAATAGAACAAGGTATATGCGCATGGCTGAAAATCGTAAGTGACTTCCTACGTTGACTAACTGCAGTTATAGTTGTTAAACGACAACAGAATTGATTGCTATAATCCAATCTAGTTTTCCTATTAATAACTTCAACAAAAAAAAAGTTGCCCGACCCCCCAACATACAGCACTAAACCACCACATGGTTGGAAGTAAAGGCCACGTCCTGGTATTTCAAAAACTCAATCCGTTCCTTACGCTGCCTCTTGCGGAACTCATGAGCCTCCTCAATAGTGAAGGGGAACCGGTCCCGTCGATCAAGAACCTTATCCTGTTCCTCGATCGACATGTTACTGAGCGCACGCTGCAGGTTATCCGACCCATCAGTCCAGTCCAGACGCTGCGGAGGGACATTCGCAGTCGAGATGATGCGAATATTCGGGTCGACGAGGTAAAGACCCAGAATCTTGCGATATCCAGGCTTCGAGGGATCAATCAATCGAAGCGGTTCGATGCGATGCTGCAAGGTGCTGGGGTATGAGATCACACGGCCGACTTTGGTGCTCAATGATCCGACTTCTTGCACTAAAGGTGCGCCGTTGTCGAGTCCGAATACCTGCTTGAGCCAGACGCTATCGCCTGGTTCGTATTTGATTTCGGAGATACTTCCTGTGTCTGTGGCCTGGCGGAATGTCATGCGGCCGCCTTGGACATTCTCTGAATCATAGTAATAGAGCGCTGATGCGCAGATGCGTTCGTTCTGAAACAATAGCTTGTTAGCTTGTCAAAGAAAGAAAGGGATGAGAAGGGAAGGGTGACTGACCATCTGGCCCTCAACGTGGAATTCACTTGAGTATTCAGGACGTTCGGGAGAAAGTTCGATTTTCATGACCCTAACGAAAACTTGCAGTCCGCGTTCGCCATATTCCTCTTTGAGCCTGACTGGCTCCTCGATGCGAAGTGGATTGGGCTGGTCTTCCGGAAGGTGCTCTATCATGAACTTGGGAACGGCCCATGGTCGAAATTCTCCAACATCCGGCTGTTTGACCCGGTAATGCCGCATCTTCCATTCTTGGACGCGAGCTTCGTATTCGGCTTCTGTCTCACTGGGCTCCTTGACCGGACGGGATTCTTTCGCTTCCTCGGAGATAGGCTCGTATTCCACTTTGTGATATTCGACACGGGCCCTCGAATGGAGCATATCCTTTACTGGTGTCAAGGTCATCTCCCAAAGCCCCGCGACTCTGTCTATTATTTCATCAAGGACTCCGTAAAGCTCCTTGAACTTCACCGGGTGGAGATTATTGACGTAGCTGGCCAGATGCCATTTCCCATCTGTCCCCAGCTGAACTTCGGAAGGAAGCATTTGGAAATCGGTGCTGAATGGTTTCACATTGATGTCAGACCGAGAGTAGATCCTCCACACCATATCTTCTCGAGTGATCCCGGGGTCGTCTGGTTTCGGAATGACCTCGCCCTGTCCGATATGTTCAAGTGCGTCGTCTATACCGATTACCTTATCCTTTAGGACTCGGCTCCGTCCGAAGATCAAAGGAAACAGAGTCGGCTGGACCAAGTCGAGCTCCGTTCCGCCTGAGTCAGGTGTGTATGCATTCAAGTGCTGCTGGGGATCTTCGAGCCCTTTACTAGTTTCCAACAGTCTATTTCTGAGTGCAGGGTCTATAATGTCGTCCGACTTAGTCACGTCACCGTTGTAGAAGCCGATTGCTTTAGAGCGTTCGTAGATTTTGGCTTTGAACCTCAACTCCTCAATTATCCAATCGGCCATAAGAGGAGTGATCTCGATTGAAGAGTCCATTATTTCTTTCTTCCATCTATTGGCTATGACATCGTCATAGACCTGATATGGAGTTAGACGTGACAATTACAGACGAAGGAAGTAGTTTTTATATGTATGAGGATAAATCGTCGAGAAGGAGAGACTTGTAGACCAAATATAAGACCAACTTACCTTGACATGCCATTGTTCGTTTTCTGTAAGGTTCTCCATGGCTTTCATCATCTCAATCTCCCTAAGTGGGAGAAGAGGCTGACTGTAGATATTACTCTTAGCTGAGTTGCTCACAGATAAGAGAGGATGTGGGGAAAGCTTCTTACTTGATATAACCATTCCCAATGTCTCTATCGTCAAGGGCGGTGGGAAACAATGACTTGACTTCGACCCCATAAAGATTCTTCGCTTTTGGTACATAGTCCAAAGGCAGGCCATACCCCGGAAGCTTTGTTCGCACTTCTTTCTGCTTCGGGAGCTTAAAGGTCTCTACTCTAGGGACCTGTTGGAACGACATGTCTGCAAGTCTGCGCACGATTAGCGTTCATCATCACACACGATGTCTACCAGCAAGCGGGAAATGCAAAGCATGAGAGAGAGAGAGAGAGAGAGAGAGAGAGAGAGATTGGATGACCCTATGGCTCAATAGCACATTGCATATAGATGATAGCGCAACAGATATCGATTGAAATACACGGGGACAGTACCTTATGACCCAAGTGCCTTTCTCTCAACCATCCACAAAGGTCGTAATTAAGTCTTTCGAAGCCCAGTTACACGTACTAGGATTTTCCTAGCGTGAGAGGTCTGGACTATTAATGAACGATGTGAATCTCCCCGCCGCGGTGAACTTGCCGGGAAGTAAGCGATCGCTATCGGAAGATGAAACTGGGTTCTGAAGGACAATATGACTAGTCATGTATCTGCAGTTTCAGCCAAACCCATCTATCGACATAGATATGGTTCTCAGTTCAGTTCAGCTGCTGCATTTCTCAGGAATCAAAGCTCCTGTTGCAACTCTCAGTGGCGGGCCTCGCTCTGTATACCAAAGCGTGACCACTCTTCCGCGTCACTCTTACTATCAAAATATGTCAGCTGCTTGTGTATTAACCTGGGACTGGTGCTGAAAGGCTATTGATGTTCCAGCTCATGAGAGCCATCGGTCTTTATATCCGTGACCTTTCGACATCTTATATTTTAGAAATAATTGGTGTGGAATAAATGAGATGTATTCGCCAAGCGTTGATGTCATGTCTTGAATAACCAGTGTGAAACGAGAAGAGCTGGGATTTCTGACGGTTTCCGTGGTTCAGCGAAAGCTTTATGTACCCAGACTTGGCTCATATTATATGCCACAGCACACGCAGGATAGATAGCAATCAAGTCCCGGAATGGACTCGAAAGGATGTGCTTAAAGGGGGACAGTTTATGATAGAACGTGCTGCTTCGAGGACATGGGAGATTGCGGAGGTGCCCTGCAGGTCAAAGTCAGGCAAGGACATGCGATAAGCCTTTGGCGTTCCGTGTGATGCGAACCTTTGAAAACAATCTAGAATACCTTTGTAGTAGTTATAACAACTCTTGAACCTTGGAATTCCGTACTGATATGCCGTCATCTTGGAAACGCACAAACTCAGACAAGTATGACATGATCCGACCCAGTGAGAGCAAATGGGACTACCAGGCGTAGAACATTCCACTAGTATCATGATTCGTTTCCGACTTTGTTGCTGAGAAAAAGGTAGAATTCTCTGTGAGGGAGGGAAGGTTCCAGGGTTGTATTATGGCAAAATCACGCGGTGGCGCATTTCTGACAACGTTTTGAGAGTTCAAATCTATCCAGCAAGAAGAATCAGCAATTTGTACTGCAGGTTTATCGAATCTAAAACAAAAGAGACGAGGTCTTTACCTCTGCACTTGGCATAGTTAGAAAAGCATTAGTCCACCCAGTCCACAGATGTTTTAAGTATGTATGTACACTGAAGAGCATATGTATGTACATGGACTTCACTTATGTCCTGTCTTTTCACTGGACTAACTCCTCTTTTGATTTTTCAGATTCACCATCCACACTGTACCGCAAGTATCTCTCAATAATGACCCAGTACTTCTGAGGGTCTGTCCGCATGTGCGCCACGTGGGCGCTGCCATGGAATTTGGCCCTCTCAACAATCCAGCCACTTGCCTCAGCTTCGCTGGCATGTTCCTCCACGTCCGATGACTTGATTAATTCATCTTCATCCGAATATATATAGCATCTTCGCTTTATATCCCCCGAGACGCTAAAAAGGCCTGCGTCATTGAGTGCCTGGCGTGTTGACTCGATAACATCTGGCTGTCGGAAGACTTTGTTAAGAAACCAGTTGCCAATCAGAAAGGCATAGACGATGCTCAGACAGAGGCGATGCAGAATGGGGTGCTTTGGCAGAGCATAGGATAATGCCTTGGCACTTGTGCGGATAGTTGCTCTCCCAGGCGCGCTGTCGATGACCATCGAAGGGACGATCAGGGATGAACCTGTCGCTTGACGGTATGTCTTGACCAGGTGTGTCGCGGCCAAGCTTCCTCCATTGGAGAAGATGTGCAGAAATACAGGTTCGCGTGGGGATGCGCTGTTGCGGACAGCCTCAACAACAGGCATCAAACGTGAGCGCTGGCTAGCCTCGCGCAAAAAGATATGAGAAGAAGTGTTGAGGATGAAAATGATCCGCGAGTTTGGCGCAAGACGAGCGTATTCCTTGACGAATTTGATAAAAGCTCGGGGAGGAGCATTCATCCAAGAAGACAGCACAATTGTGGATGGAATAGCACTATCACTCCCCAATGTGCCCGTCGGTTCTTTGATGTAGATCGACGAGGAAAGGCGTACAAATTCCGATAAAGGATTTTGAGCAGTTTCTTTGGTCGCCATTTGTGTGAGACCGGGTTCAAGGCCAGTCAAGAGCAAGATTAAGGTGTCTGGCGGGTGGAGCTGTCGACAACTTCAAGCTGGCTCAGGCTCTGATGGACTGAGCTACAAGTGGTATCTTTACTCAAATAAGTAAGTATATGAGCAGTCAACTGAAGATTGAAGAGAAGCAAAAGGCGGACAAATGAACCGATACAGCAACAATTCAAACGGTAATGGCTTTGATTTTCGGATTTCTCGAACAATGAAACTCCAGAGAAACGTGTGTTAGTCCATTTCGCTGCGAGTATCCATACTTTTCGTCGATGGAATCTCTGATGCGACTATCATCTTATCGGGGCCATTAATGAAGCCACCAAACCGTTCGGGATATTGATTAAGCCGCAAACGGTTCAGGGGATCTCCAATAATACGTGCGTAAGTACTTTAACCTCGGCCCCACGTGACAACCGAGAGCCCGTTAATTGTACCCCGGATTTGGAGCGCCACAGATACCGTGGGTATTATTTGTTTATCTGTACTACCACAGGATTATCCATGAATTAAATACCATAGAATCGGCGTATAATTCATGTTTCGGGTCTTAGAGCTCTGGTAGTCCTCCTAGCCAATAATCTGTCTGGACAAAGATCGCCAATTCTCGGAAGAGTTTGGGGCCATTTCCGATGACCGGATAAAGTAAAATAAGTAATGAATTAATCCTCTTCACTAGTCAAGGCGTTGAAGATAATGTATTAAAGTTACAAATATGCAAGAAGCCTAACCAATTATAAAACCCTGCGAAGGAAGAAAGCAAATATGTACAGTGCATACCCAGATAAAAGCCAAAAAAACTCCCACCAACATTCCAATAAAACATCACGTAACAATCCCATCCCATTTCTTCATTCAATTAATTTGATGCTTCGCCATTTCAACATCTATAAGTTGCACAGAACTCCTCGATTCGCTCCGCTCATCGCTATAATCAACTGTATATGAGATCTTCTGTGAAATGCGGCTGGTTTCATTTAGATGTCGCGTTTGTCTGGGCCGGCACGGCTGCGATTGATAACTTGAAACATGGCCGGTTGTGAACTGGAATACACCAGGGAAGATGTGTGCGATGAAGACTCGAGTTGCAGGTAGACAGGCACAGATTATGGCGACTTGGCATTCGATTACGGACCAGTGGTTGAGGGCTTGCATGTCCCCTGGAAGAGTTGAGTTAGCTTTGCTGTACTGGCTTTTTCTTTTTCTGCGTTTTGGCGGATGCACTTACATGTGGGATTTGCAGATGAACTATTGTAGGAGAAGACAATCACACGGATAACCCCGATGGCAGCCAACCTATCGATCCAACGAAGTAAATACAAGTGATGCAAAAATATAGCAGGGTTTATACTCACACCAAGCCAATAGCAAACATAAAAGCGACACCTATCTTTTTGCGAAAAGACAAGGTCAACTTCATGATTTCGTAGACTGGCATAATCACCATGATCGTGTCGACTGCAATGTTGACAAAGCCATTGGCGAAGGTCGCTGCATTGAAGTCGATGCATTTCCCTTGTTTTGGATCTTGCCAACCCGTCCATGCTAGATGAACTGGAACGCAGTGGAAAGCATCCACTATGATCCAACTGATAGCGACAGCGGAGTTAATTCCAATCATAGTGTACGCGGTATAGCGGAATATATTGGACTGGAAGATTCGTAGTAGGAACAGGCAGACGGAAATCTTAGCGAGAGATATGAGGCCTTTGTATGCTAGGATGAAGACGTAGAAATACTTGAGTAAAATAAGTCAGCATAGTGGTTTTTGCAAGATATTGAAGAGACAGACGGACCTTGTATGCTTTGGTGATATTGTCTAGTGGGAAAATGTCCCATATATTCATACCGAAGCCATAACGGACCACTGGAATTGATCAATTATCAACCACGCAATATTGGTCCTTTCATAATCCTTACTTGAAATATTTAGTGAGAATACCACTATTGCCAATGCCTGTATACTCTAGTTAGTGGAATGCCAAAAGCGGGTTATACCAGAACAAGGATACTTCTCACATATGAGGCAACAATAGTGAAGTCGTCAGGACCCCAGCCACCTCCCAGACGCATGGATTTGGCAGCGATCCTGATCATGACGAGAACAGTGGCGAATACGAACGGTATAATCGTGCCAGCATCTGCTACAGCATAGCGCCGGCGGATAGGGGTGTTGCATTGGCGGGACTCCACGAATTTGGCCGCTGGCAATAATTTGGTTAGGATATCAGAACTGCTGGTAATGATCGTAGTGATGAATTACTTACTTAACGCTTCTCGAACGGAACAGCTCACCATGGCACAGTCGGCAAGAGCAGTTTGATATTGGGTATCAGAGCAGAGACATGTCGTGTCGGTGGTCGAGCATGAAGATGTGTAATTAATGAGCACTTGTTGCTTGCACGCAAGCTACTATATCATCAGACGGAGTCCAAACAACCAAAAAGAGGCAGAAGGAAACGCATACAGCGCACTGAGGCAGGGCTGGTAATTTCGAATCTGATTCTCCAGCGACACGCACGACTGGTAGGGTCGTCGCGATGAGGACTATTATGCGAAACAGATGCATTATGGGCCATGCGTATCTACCAAGTCAACCGACGATTGTCGTCGGAATCGTAAGGAGTATCAATTGTACGAGGTATATTCGACTATAATAGCGAAATATGGACATATGAATAACAATGGGACGGATGCTCCCGAGGGAGCGAAGGCTGATACGCCATATATCTCCCCCATCGACAGTTCATACGAGCTAAGAGCACGCACTGTTACCTATGCGGCTTCTGTGAGAGTATACTCACAAGATCGTTTTCCCGTGTGCTAGGTACATGAATCGCGATTCCGCCATCGCAGATCCCACGATACCGTTTCTGACTACGTCCATGCTACATCTGGCTGTGGAGTATCGCGCGGGATCCTTCGGGTCGGGTCCTAGATACTGGAGATCGACACTTTATTGGAACTTAAAGAAAAGATCCAACATCTCTCCGCACCTGAGCAGTGAGCGATGATTAGATCTTCAGGGGGACGAATCCCTCGGGGGCATAAGCCTCGGTAGGCGATCTACCATAAACAATAGTGTTGATCGTTAAAGTTCAACCTCGGGCACCGGCCACGCCACGCGAGCCCACTAACGGGAGAGGGCCTGAACTACATGAGGATCTTTCAGCTAACGTGTTCGCCTGGTAGATTATGTCTCTAATGGGTTCCATGATCCATCAACCTGTACTCCGTATCTCGTGTCGGGATGGATATGAAGGCATGCGGGCCCAATGCAGAACATTATTGGTAAAAACAGTGAAACAACTCTCTGGTTAACTTCGACTGTATAGTTAGACGATAACGGTCTCGCAGTAGCTTATCCATGTAACTAGACTATTTTGCAGCTTTCTGCTTAGGGAAAGTCATGTCACCAATCTTCGTTCAGCAGGTCAAAGAGCCCATCTCAATGAACAGGTCCCCGAATGGTCTGGTGATTATCAAACCGCTTAGATATTTGATGATCGGAGGAGATACAAATTAGACTAGCACGGTTGAATAGTCGAACTGGTTTCTTCTACAGCAGTATGCGTTTTCTCCACTCGGCTTCTTTCATCTTGATAGACCCGAAGGACATGGTGAATTGCCGAGGCAAATAAAATAATTACAGAAATAGGATTCGATTCTATAGGTACTTATTTGTTAGCTCTTTTGTGAACTTAGATATTTCACTTATGCACAATTTAGTTGGATTAGATTCTGCACCCCATTTAATGCCATTACACTTGCGTAGATGATGGAATATTTCCACTTTAATCCTATTATTATTCACGGAAAGGTTCTCATTAAGACTCCCTACTTAGCTAAGTAGTGACAAAGCCCTCCCACACCTTCTCTACGCCCAGCTCCAACCATAGGAATAAATAGTCTGTCTGAGCTTACCACAGAATCCCAAGCATCATGCAGCGTCAGCCTACCAAGAGTATATACAAGGTAGATATTATTACTCGCCTTGAACAATAGACAGTTCGTTACCATTTGGACTTCTATCGCTCCTATTTACATAATCGTGGACTCGCGCACATTTCCCATGGGAATGGAATATAGTATCGATTGAAAATATCCTCAAGTTAGATCTGGGCACCTGGATTCTACTGTAACAGTTCTTTGGTTTTACTGAGGTGATTTTCGATCCACGCTGGTTTCATATATAAATCTTGTTATGATTGCGTTCCTTGTAAAGGAGTTAGTTCTTGCGAAACCCCTTTAATTAAAGGCCTGTAGCACAAGACAACAATCCCAGCAGCTAAGTATGCAATGCAGACAGCTATCCAGCGCATCATGATCTAACAGACTACGACACAATTTATATAATGCATTTGAAAACAGTAGTTATGGCCCACAAAGATAGATAGAGGACTCGAGCATACGATAACCTAGACAGTCCTGAGATCACGACTATGACGGTTCAAAGAGCTGTATCTCTAGCTATGATTTCCTTTCATATTGTAGGTCCTGTATCTAGGCTGGAGGATCTTACCTAGCACTAGATATACCTACTTACTTAGTTGTTTCAGGTGAAAGAATGAGAAAGAGAGAGATAAAAAAACCAATATATATAGACACGATTATATTATACGACAGGTTATTATAATCCACAGCCCCTTTTGCGCCATATATTATAACATACTCTGATAGCAGTAGAGAAATAAGCATAGAGGTAAAACCTCCGATACCGAATGTCAGGCTTTACTTCCGACTTCCGCATCGGAGTAAAACGACTCAAGTCCGAATCCGGACGGGTATTATTTTGGGACTCGATTATTTATCCACATTTATACTATTTGCTCTGTAAGCTCAATAATTAATTATAACTTGATGAAGTTATTGCTTTTTATTCGTTATAGAAAGCAACTGTTATCTTTGAAACAATTCTATCTTTTGCATTTCGAGTGTGTTTAGTTACAAAAATACTTTATGTTTACTATAGTGATGTAACAGCGTATGATAGTATTCGCATAATAGTCGGCTAACTGGCATGTTTGAACATGTAGATACTGCATAATACTCTATACCATAATACGTCTAACACGAGAACTCAACAATGAAAGGTTTGGCGTAATCAGCTTTTGTGCAAGTTGGTTCCTTATTAATATTCTGTCCCGACTCCTACAATTCGTACCGGTCAAGACGGCAAAAGATCTACCCGGCAATACTCGCTTCCAACATGGAAAAAGGCATCTCAACCCTCTTCTAATGCTTCGCGGTGACTTTGTCGCCAGTCAGTTTTTCGACTGCTTCCTTGGCCCTGTTCGGTTCAAAGGAGATCCACATGTCAGCGATTTCGGATACCTCGGTTGTCACATGACCAATAATAAAGAGTACAACAACGCGTGGGTGCTGATCAACGGACGAAAGGGAAAGGGGGAAAGAAAAAGAAAAGACGACTTACATGTCACCCAGAGCAACCATGCACACAGTCTGCCAGATACCCAGGCCGATACGAGGAGTGACTCCCCGGTATAGACCCTTCAGACCGTTGCTCTCGTAGATGTACTTCAGGGTCTTGCCGACGGTCAGGTTCTTGGGGCGGTTGGGATCTTCCTTCTTGCTCTGCATCTCCACACGGATGACCTCGATCGGCTGGTTCCAGGCGGACAGACCACCTCCCAGACCCGACGCGAGGATCTTCTCGAACGCATTGAGATTCTGCTTCTCGTCCTTGCCAGTGACGTTGCGGATAGCGGTCTCCGCCAGACGGGACAGACCGAAGCGGGAACCCCAGTTGGTCGTCTGACGGATGGCCACAGCGTTGACACCACGGTTGATACCGCGGATACCTTCCTTGCGGTAGATGTCCATAAACGTAGCAAAAGTGCTGGGGGGCTTGACACCCGCCGCAGCCATCTTGTGCTTGGTGATCTCGACCGTCTTCATGCAGGTGCAGAAACCCATGGTGGCATACGCCTGGGCGACACCACCGGTCATACCGGCCGAGATACCAGCGACGAAGTCGCCAGCGCCAAACGTCTTTGCGACGTATTCCGCCTCGGACGCGACGAACAGCAGAACGGCGCCCTTGGTGGAGGCCTCAATCCAGGCCCAGGGAATGAGACCTTGGTAAACTGTTCGATTGCATTTCGTGATTAGTGATCAGCAGCTCCATACGGCAGGAGAGGGGCGCCCTTACAGCCGAAGATCCCGCCACGACCCCAAATCCGACCGATGGCCGTCGCAAAGCTGTCCTGACGGTTGGCGGCCATGGTTGTCTTGATCACTTCCAGCGGCTATTATCACGAGTCAGCGGAGTGCGCATGATGACTTGTATTATTGTAATTATTGAGGTGAGGGTGGCCTGTACCTGACCCAGCGAGGTAACCCTAGATTCCGGTCAGCTTGAATTCAGGATTCGAGTGGATTTCAGGACAACAAGACGTACTCGAACAGGTTCAATCCCGCACCCACTGCGCATCGACGTTAGAAACATTGTCCATCTCCCTCCTGCAGTAAGATCCTCCATTGCGGCAGGCGATGTACTCACGCAGCAGATTGCTGAACTTGACGGGCTTCTTCTCGATCTTGTGGCCGGAGGCGGCCTGAGCGGTAGCGGCGGACATCTCTGGATACTGGGAACGCTGAAAGGGGCCCTGACCAAGGGATGTAGGGGGCTTCGTCGCTTTATGGGATTCGGGAGATCGGAGAACGGTGACGGCTAAGGACCAGCAGCAGGGCCAGTGGAATCGGCTATGGATCCAAGGGGAGGAGCTAGGAGGGCTGGGGGAGGAGGATGGAAACGACGATAGACGGAGGGAGAGAAGTCAGCGACACCGGATAGATAGATAGATAGATAGATGAAAGAAAGAAAGGAAGAGAGAAAGACCAGCAGAGCAGAGCAGGGAGAGCGACGAGGACCTTATTATTAGTGAATTCACTAATAGATAGACTGGCATACAATAATGCTGGGGGAGCAGAGCTGAGGCCCCCCGGACTGCTAAGACTAACTCGGCCGGGTAACTAAGCTGGAGCCCCCAATCTTGCAATCTGCACGACCCGACGCTAGTCCCAACAGGGATAGATACACGCTAGCCTGCTTTGGGCCGGACGGTGAGGCGCCGAGGCAGCTCCGTTGGGCGACGGGCAGTTCAGCGTCCCCAACAGGACAAGCATTCGCGTTGAGACCATATCTATTATTCAACGCCCTGGCCGTCTCGAGAGGAACTGATGGGGATTCAATTCCTCCGTGCTCGTACGGCGATCGAGACTGTCGAGTTGACTCACTAATTACCCTACTCGAGTCATCTCAGACTAGTCTTGGCTGAGGGACAAGCAATGCTTACGTCTCCCATCGCAACATACCTACATACTAACTACTACGTAGGATCACGCAAAACAAAACAACACCGCAACGACACACATGGCCCGCTTGAACTAGTCAAGTTTCATTAAACGTAATCGAACAAAACGGCAGATCCAGCGCTGCCCGGTCCACTAAATAAGAATCAAAGGAGAAGCATCATCCTGCCCGTCATGGCGCCGGACCTGGTTCCCCACACAAGCTACCTATACACTATTTTTTTTACAGCTGGGCGCCAACAAGCTTGGCGTAGGCGTCAGTGCTGAACGACTTCGGGCGCTCAATGGGGGCACCAAGAGCACGGTCGATGATCAGCTGGGGCAGGACTCCCAGAGCACGGGAGACACCGAACAGGACGGTGTAGTAGTTGGCCTCGGTGAGACCGTAGTACTGGAGCAGGACACCAGAGTGCTGCAGTCAACGTCAGTAAGAGCAGTCCGACAGTGCAACGTCAAGGGGGATCACGTACAGCGTCAACGTTGGGGTAGGGGTTCTTGGTCTTGCCGTGCTCAGTCAGGACGCCAGGAGCGATCTTGTAGACCTGGCTGACCAGCTTGAACATGGGGTCATCGGGCAGCTTGCGGAGAGCAAACTCGCGCTGGGAAGTGTAACGCGGGTCAGTCTTGCGGAGGACGGCGTGGCCGTATCCGGGAACGACCTGGCCGGCGTTCAGGGTCGACCACAGGTAGTTGCGGATGGCATCGTCGCTGAGGTCGTTGCCAATGGCCTTCTTCATCTTGGTGAGCCAGTTGAGCACCTCCTGGTTGGCCCTGTAGAACTCGTTAGCGCAATTCGCAAATGGGTAGACGGCGACGAATCCTTACAGTCCGTGGAGAGGACCAGCCAGACCGTTGAGACCGGCGGCCAGAGAGAGCATGGGGGAGCTCAGAGCGCTACCAACCAGGTGGGTGGTGTGGGCACTGACGTTACCACCCTCGTGGTCGGAGTGGATGGTCAGGTACAGACGCATGAGCTCGACGAAGTCCTTGTTGTCGCCGAATCCGAGCTGGTTGGCCAGGTTGAAGGCGTAGTCCTTGTCCTTCTGGACAGGAGCGACCTTGCCGTCCTTGAAGACGTTGCGGTAGATGCGGGCGGCGATGGTGGGCAGCTTGGCAATCAGGTCCATCGAGTCCTCGAAGGTGTAGCCCCAGTATTCCTTCTTGTTGATACCCTTGGCGTAGGCCTTGGCGAAGGAGGACTCGTGCTCGAGAGCAGTGACAGCCAGAGAGAACTGGGCCATGGGGTGGAGGTCGCTGGGGCAGCGGTCGATGAGCTCCTCAATGAACTTGGGGACATCGGAACGAGCAGCCCACTCAGCGGACAGCTCGCGGACTTGCTGCTCGCTGGGGATCTCGCCGGTCAGCAGAAGCCAGAAGAGACCTGGGTCCATTAGTCATGTCTGATGTGATGTTTTCTCTTTTTTTCTGTCGCCTACCTTCGGGGAGGGGCTCCTCTCCACCAGGGGCCTTAGGCAGGAGCTTCTGGCACTCAGGGATCTGGAATTGCGTTAGTAAAAATGCCGGCATTCAATTCTTTGGTGTTGTGCTACTCACGGTCTTGCCACGGAATCGGATACCCTCCTCGGAGTCCAGGACGGAACCCTAACATTGAACATTAGCTCTCGCCCAGACGAATGCGCCTGGAAAAGCAATCACCCACCTCCCAGACGAGGCACTTGATGCCACGGGCACCACCGTAGGCCTGGTCGAGAGTGACCTCTCCAATGACCTTGTTGCCGTACTCCCTATAATTCGACCATCAGTTTCTGTTCAACATCGGGCGGAGTAAGGGGAGAAAAGAAGAAGGGTACGCACTTGCGGAGCTTCTTGACCTTCTCAATCTCACCAGGGATCTTGTCGGCGAAGGTTTCCTTCAGGGACTGTGGCATTGACGGTCAGAATCAGTTCCTACCACGGAGTGGACACGATTTGGAGGGATTACATACCTTGGCCTTGCCGGAAGAGTAGCAGCGCAAGCCATTGAAGGCCGCAGACTGCACCGCGGGCTTCCCAGCAAGGGAAGTCGAGCGGAGGGCAGAAGTCGTTAGTCTGAGAGAGGAAGCCATATCTGCTTACTCAAAAGCTTGAGAGGAGACAGGAAGGTTGGATATACTGTGGAAGAGGAGAGATGGGGTATGAAAGGGAGAAGAGTTGAGAAGAAAAGAGAAGAGATGACGGGCGAAGCTGTTGCTTTTGCGGCCCTTTTTTCCCTCTGGCCGTAACTTTTGCAACGGTACAGCTGTACGATGATACACACGCGCAGGCGCTAAACGCTAGGGGGGCGGGCGCAGAAAGGCGTTCGGTACGGTAACGCGGGAGTGTCGTAACGTCCCCGGGAAACCGGGCATCTCGGCGCAAACACATCGCAATCCACGGATAGCCTAAGTCGAGCATTTGTGCCCTTGCCCACTCCGACCCTCACTTATCCGCCAAAACCCGCGTGCTGACTTGCTCAGTGCTTAAAAAGACCCTCTTGCTGATTTGAGAAGAAAAAAAAGCACCCAGAGACGTTGCGGCGGAATAATCAAAGGGACGTGCATTCGACAAGATCAGCCCTGGCTGGAGGACAGCTGGAGCTCCCATAACAGGCTAGCGGTATTCTTCAGTATTATATGTACTGGTCGTACCGGTTACATACCATTAAAAATACCATTAGGTATTATGCATTATTATTATTCTGGACAGCCGCAACAGTGACGTCGCTGCCCATCCTGGCGATGCACCGCAGCGTAATACGGAGGCCGTACTGCCAGTACTGGGACATACTGGGACGTGCCGAAAGCCGCGAAGGCTGGCCGTCCGGAGCGTTAGCCGTCTCCGTGTTCCGTCGCTGGTCTCGTGGCCGTTGCGACCCTTGAGAGTCGACGAATGCTTCCTTTCTGCCGAGATCGCTTTACCGAGAACCTCGTCTATCCACCTGGTTGTGCTCTAATGCCTCTATACAGCCTCAGATGCATCTCATCTGGCACCAGACAGCCAATTATGCCCTCCAATCTGCCCTATGGACCGACCACAAGGTTAAGGCCATGTCCCCGAACCCTCCCCCACGAGGTGGTAGCTCCCCATACTCCGTAGTCTTCTCCGTGTTTCCCGTAGATAGAGTAGTTTCAGGAGTAAATGTGGATATCATCTTGGTCGGGGAATTATTTCCGTACAAATGCGACATATCTACTGATGAAGTAAAGCAGTAACTCAGTGCCTGTATATCTAGATAGTGCTCAACTAACAATGAACGAGAGCATGCATCAGCCATCCATATATGGCTGAACGCCTGAGGCATACAGGCATCCATACCTCAGGTCACGTTTGATCACCTGATGAACAGCTACCGCATGCGGTTAGTCCTGGGCACGGCAGTTTCTGCTCGCCCAAAACTCCTGCCAACCTCCTGGCTCACTCTCCCTTTCTTCCTTCTTCCATCAACATCACCTCTCGTCCATCGTCCATCGTCCATCGACTTGCTCATCGCCAGGACGAGTCGTACGTTATAACGATATTCTCTCTTTTCCCTTTCTTCATCTTCGCAGCTGTTTTGAACTGTACTCGTACTCGATCGCCACGCGACTGCCTGAATCGTCGCTTGGCTTGTTTTTTTCCCGGCTGTAGGTGCGCGAACCGCGATCGCAGAGTGTGCGCTGGTTAGAGTCCGTAGTGACGCGACTGTCGCACTCAAAAAGGAAACACAAGGAGATTCTCCTACACAAAGAATCGGAAATTTTATCAGTTTTCCTCATCTAGACGCCAGATTACTACTGTTCAATTCGCCTTTTGCTGGCTATCGCTTCCAGTAGACCCGAACTGTGGACCTGTGCAAATTCATCGCTGGGACGGAAGGTACACAACCGAGAAACAAGATCTTATTATACGGACTGGTGTCGACTTCTATCCACACCGACCCGCCATGTCTTCTGCCGTAGCAGAGCTGGATGGCTATCTCCAGTCCATGCTTGCTCTTAAACCCCCAGGTGTATCAGGATCCAAGATCAACAGCATCACTTCGCTCTGTACAGCCAACGTTCAGGTATGTGCCTATCAATCTTATCTCTGCCGTCTTATGATGTGTTGACGGGACACCCATGCTAACTTCATCCTTGTTCGCAGTCCGAGTCTGTTCTCATCCAGAAGATCTACACGCACTTCAAGAGGGCACCGGGAACACACAAGTTGGGCGTACTCTATGTCGTAGACTCCGTAACTCGACAGTGGGTAGAAGCAGCGCGCAAGGCGGGCCAGCCCTCCGGTAGTGCAGCTCCCGATGGAACCTTCGCCGCTGGCGTTAACAGAGTGACCGAACTGTTACCCGTTCTGATGACAGATATCATAAACAATGCTCCTGAAGATCAAAAGGTACGCTCTAGAAAAGACCACAAAGATAATCATCAAGAATACCAGAGACCGTTGCGGGCAATAGCGGCCGATGAGATGCGGTTGGCTCGTAGAGCCCCGTTAATCACCTATAAGATCGGATCTCCGTATTTCCCGCTACTGGTCCCTTATACTTCCCACTTAGACGTGTCTTGTTGCCGTCCAGGCGCTTCTTCCGCTATCTGTGACCGAATAGTCCAACTTACGTATCATGTGCTGTCGTGTTTAGGAAAAAATCAAGAAGCTGGTGGATATCTGGGAGCGTGGCTACACCTTCCCTGCACCGATGCTTGCTTCGTTCAAAGAGAAATTAAACGCTCCCCCGTCTCACAGTAAGCTCCCCTCAAACTTACTGATCTGTATCTCTGTCCGACCAGTATTAAATACCGTCGGCGGTCAAGCTTGTGTTGGACGACGTGATTCTAATACTATTTCTGCTTCTGTTCTAGACGTTGAATCTACCACCCCCGATGGCTCCCCCGCACCAGGCCATATCCCCTTTGGCGCCCCCCAGCAGCAGCAGCAGCAGCAGAACGGCGTTGCTACTTCGACTCCTGCCCCGGATACCTCGAGCATACTGAAGGCTCTTGCAGACATGGCGAAACAGAGCACCCCCGCCCCGACCGCCCCGAGCGTGCCGGCACAGAGTAATTCTCTATTAAGTACACAGACTGCAGCTGCGCCGCCGGTGACCTCGTCCGTAGACCAGGCTTCGCAACCACCGAACGGGCAGGCTGCCGTAAACCCTTATGCAGGAAATCTAGCGACGCCGTTTGCGGCCCTGGGTAATGTCGCTCAGAACCAAGGCCTGGTCTCTCAGAGTCAGACTCCCAACCCGTTAGCTGCTCCTCAGAACCCGCTGGCAGCGCTGCTCCCCCAGGCTACAGCGGCCCCCGCGGCACCGGCCATTGCGCCAGAGGCGCTCCAGCAGGTGCAGCTGCTCCAGCTCCTGGCGGCCCAGGGAATCCCGCAGGAGCAGTGGGCGACCGCACTGCAAATCCTTAGTCTGTCCAACAGCGCCAACACCGGTATGGCCAACATGGCTGCCGGCCAGATGCCGGGTTATATGCAGCCGCCAGGCCAAAACGTGAATGCCTGGGGCGCCCGCACCGACGTGCCGTCACGTGACATGGACCGGGACCGCGAGAGGGAACGTGACTACATGCGCTCTCCGCCCGGCGGATATCGTCGTCGCTCCCGCTCTCCCGGCTGGGATCGACGCCGCGATGTCTCTCCTCCGCGCCGTCGCGACAGCCCCGTATATGGCGAGTACAACGGAGACTCCCCTGGTCGTAGAGGCGGGGATCCCCGCGACGCTCGCCGTCGGCCCAATGACTATCGCCAGCGCAGCCCTGCCGGTCGAAGACGCCGTACGCCCACGCCTCCCCGTAAGGACCCGACTTTGCCCCCTCCTGGACCCAAGTTTGTCGAGTGGGATTACTCGATAGGCCAGGGTAACATCAAAGGTTCGTTCTCGCCGATGCTCAGATATACATCCGGTTACTTACACTTTCTGTAACAGTGCTCAGCCGTACCCTTTTCGTTGGTGGTGTCACGTAAGTTGCTCTTCCCCCAAAACTTCTATCAACCCTGTTCTTTTGTTAACATCTTCATAGTTCTTCTGAGGCCCACCTGCGCTCTCTTTTCAACAAGTTTGGTGTTGTCCAGACTTGCATTGTCAACGTCGACAAGCGCCATGCCTTCGTCAAGATGATCAACCGTCAGGATGCTGTGAATGCCCGCGAGGGTATGGAGCAGTACAAGTCCGGCGACATGCAGCTCAGGGTAAGTGATTTCATCATGTGTCTTTTTTGAAGAAATGTACTGACGAGGTAATAGACACGATGGGGTGTTGGGTTCGGCCCACGTGACTGCAGCGACTACCAGACGGGTGTCAGTGTTATCCCGATCGAGAGACTAACGGAGGCCGATCGCAAGTGGATGCTTACCGCTGAATACGGTGGAACGGGCGGTAGGCAGATCGAGTCCGGAATGGTCGTCGAGGAACCCGATATCGAGATCGGTGCCGGGGTGTCGTCGAAAGCTATCAGTCGACGTATGGCTACTGACAAGGGAGGTCAGCGTGGTCCCCAATCTTCTCGCTCTCAGCACGACCGCTTCGGAGGTCGTCGTCCGGAGCGTGGTATGGATAGCCATGGCCACGGCGGTCCGGGTGGTCCGGGCGGCCATCCTGATCGAGACGTGTCCAACGCCAATGTCGGAGTGCCGCCGGCAGTTCCTGGTTTCGGTTTCTCGTTCCCCGGTGTTCCCATGTTTCCTCCCGGCTTCATGATGGGCGGTGCTCAAGGCAGTTCTTCCCCTGCCCAGCCGCCGCCCCCAGGCCAGAGCTAAGCAGGGATCGGGCTGGAACCGATACTGGTCGTTTCTCATCCTCATCCATACCTCATCTCTCAAGGGACTTGAAAGCTGTGTCTCAATGAAAAGCGTTGTTTCTTCTTGTTATTCCCCTTCCGATCTTGTTTTCCTACGGACTGCTTTTTTTATTTCCGATTCCAATGTACAAAATTCACCATAATTGTCGATTCGATATCCTCCCGTTGAGCTCTCTCGGCTGCCTTAATGGTTCTATCGTCTATCGGGGCACATAGCGCTGAATCTCTTATTAGTCGATGGGCTGTCGCATGCATGATGCTTCCATGTTTTGGGCGAGGTTATTAATCGAGGTTTTCCGTTTTCTGTTACGATTGGACCCGACAAGCTAGTTCTCATCAGCCTGTCTCGGTCGGGTGTTTTCTCATGCGGCTATCTTCTTTTCAGTTTTCACATTGACACGTTGGAGTCAGTTTCTTTTATTTCCATGGGTTCCGGGCGGTCTACTTCTCTTAGTGGGACAAAAAAAAAGGCTTTTTTGTGTGAACGGGGGGAGGACCTTTAGTATCAGTCATAAGTTTACGTCAATGATTATCACATTCGGAGTCCGATATGATCTTCTTCTCTATTGTAGATTCCACGTAGTAAAGATAGCACTAATATCAGTAAATACGTGGAGCAAATCTATACATGATTTTTCGTTTCCATTTTGGCACAAGAAGACATAGATCTAATAAAATAGATAAAAAGAGATCTCATATAATATGGTATCACGAATGGAGAGCTCAGACATCTCTATACGACAATCATCACTCAACAATTAAGCATAAACAAGAATAGAATCACCACCACCATCTCATAAGCCCGAGATGCATCCTTTCAATCGAAATTGAGCAAAAAAAAAATACCACCATCTGAGTTCCGAAAACTACTCTAACTTAGACAGAACCCTGCAGCCCAACCTCCCTCTGCGCAGACGCATCAGACCTATCCGGAAGAGCAGCCTTATCCGGCCCGGCAGCACTAGCGGCCTTGAAGGACTGTTCGAAATCAGCGATGATGTCGTCGATGTGTTCGGTGCCGACGGAGATGCGGATCGCGTCTTCGGTGACGCCGGAGTCGAGCTTTTCTTGGTCGGAGAGCTGTTCGTGCGTGGTGGACCATGGGTGGATGGCGAGGGTTTTGGAGTCGCCGACGCTGTTTGTGGAATGTGTTAGATTGTGCGTTTTCTCTCTTTCACTTTGTTCTTAAGGGGTTGGGGAGGGTCTTACTTTGCCAGGTTGGAAATAAGCTTAAAGCCATCAACGACCTGACTACCAGCAGCAGCACCGCCCTTGACGCCAAAAGATAGCACACCACCAAAGCCGCGCTTCAGGTACTTCTTTGCGGTTTCGTGGCTCGGGTGGTTCTCGAGACCTGGGTACGAGACCCAAGTGACGTTCTCGTTCTTCTGGAGCCAGCGTGCAAGAGCCAGAGCGTTGGAGGCATGGCGCTCAGCGCGCAGACTCAGCGTCTCGATACCCAGCAGGAGCTGCTGCGCAGCGAAGGGGTTCAGGGCCGTTCCCAGATCGCGCAGGATTTCGACGCGCACGCGGATCGCGAAGGTGATGGGTCCGAAGGTCTCCCAGAATTTGAGGCCGTGGTAGCCCTCGGCCGGTTCGACGAACTGGGGGAATCGAGCGGCGTGCTTGCCCCAGTCGAATTTACCGCTGTCGATGACGACGCCGGCGATGGTGGTGCCGTGGCCGCCGATCCATTTGGTTGCGCTGTGGACGACGATATCGGCGCCGTGGTCGATGGGACGGGCGAAGTAGCCGCCTGCTCCGAAGGTGTTGTCGACCTGTTTTGTGTTAGTTATTAGGATGTCTCTTTAGTTAGTGCTAGGAATGAATGAATGTACGTACCACAAGTGGAACTCCCTTCTCGTGGGCAACCTTGGCGATAGCCTCGAAATCAGGAACGTTGTAACGCGGGTTTCCAATGGTCTCGAGGTAAACGGCCTTGGTGCGGTCATCGATGGCGGCCGCGATATCCTCTGCCTTGTCTCCCTGGACGAACTTGGTCGTGATTCCCAGACGAGGCAAGAGAACCTTGAGCTGGTTGTAAGTGCCACCGTACAGGTTGCTGGTCGCGACGATGTTGTCGCCAGCGTGAGCCAGGGCAGCAAAGGCCATGAACTGCGCGGACTGGCCGGAGGAGGCGGCCACAGCGGCAACACCGCCCTCGAGAGCAGCAATTCGCTTCTCGAAGACATCGACGGTGGGCTGGAGTTTCACGATCGGTCAGGCAGGTCTCGTCGTCCAGATGTCGGACCACTCACGTTCATGATACGGCTGTAGATGTTGCCGAATTCCTTGAGGCCAAAGAGCCTCGCGCCCTGGGCGGAGTCATTGAAAACGTAGGACTGGGAAGAAATTCAATCTCGTCAGCATCGCTCTGACCAGGCAATATGACTCAATGGCAGGATAGGATTGACAAACCGTGGTGGCATAGATGGGAACAGCGCGGGCTCTTGTGGTCGGGTCAGGTTCCTGGCTGGAGAGAAAGTCAGAGTCCAGACATCCAGTAGTTGTTGTTGTTATAGTGGTAGTTGGTGTTCTTCACATACCCAGCATGCAGCTGCAGGGTCTCAAAGCGAGGAGTCTCGTTGGCAGACATGATTCGATGCGATGCGATGCGACGATCGATTCAATAGGGAATCCCCGCAGTAGTTAGAGTCTGTTGATGTTTCCGTCTACTTCCGTGATGGATAATATTTCCGTCCAACGTTCAAACCGAGCAATACTGCAGAAACCGTCAGACAACAAACAGAAAAATCTCAGAGAATTGCGGTCGTACGTATTTATTATTATTATAAGAGGGGCATTTTTTTCCCTCGCCGTTCCGGAGTGCGGGGGTCACCAAAGTCGGGCTCGATGGCGTGATTGAGTTTGTTGAATAAGTAATAATACATTTTCTTTTGCTTTCTCCAATCATTGCAGGCCCGAAGACGGACTTCCCATCGACAACTCGCTGATCGAACTGACACCATCACCGTTGAAGGGCCAATGCGTCGCCGGCTACTTGGGGGAGCTGAGTTGACGATGTTGGGAGAGAGAAGAAGAAGAAATTAGCTAAGTCACTAACTAGACGATCTGGTGTAATACTTATGATAGTTACTTACTGTAATAATAATAATAATAATAATACACTAGAGAAGCACGCTACTTTTCACTGTTCAACTTCCCGCTTTCGATATATTTAGTCGATCTAGATAAAGGAACGACAGAAATACATCCGAATCGCAACACGTACACGCTCCAGACCAGTCTAGAAAAAGAACCCCCTGTCTACCCCGACTCTTATCATGCATGTCGAGTTGGTCTGCATTGGGCACAAATAGTGCGAACAACAACATGAATCAGCCCAACCGCTTCACCTTGCTTCCCGGTGCAAGTCTATCTATATATACATATATATACAGATCATATCATAGACGACGCATCTCTTCCCACATTATTGTTTTCATACCTCTCCAGGCTTAATTTGACCACGACGTAGAGAAACACCGAACGGGAGGGGCATCTGCAAGTCTATCGCGATATTATTAGTTAGTACCTGCACGCCGACTGAGCTACTACTGCAACACACAGGCGACAACACATCTCTGGCCAGCCTGACACCAGAACAGTATTCTCCCTCAGCACCAGTCTATCCCATATCAAGGACCTGTCTGCCTCGACAGCTTCTGGGACTAGAGCAACCATGGCACAAGTATTCGATCTCTTCTCCCCCAAATTCCCAAACACCGTCTCGACGGGGCCCCTGGAGCAACGCAATACGGTCCTCCGCGAAGTCGAGGCCGGACTCCCCAAGGGACAAGACAGGTTCACGATCGATGAGCTTCGCAACCTCAACGTCTGGGTGAAGTCCGTCTCCTTTGCCAACATCGGCAAGAACGCGAAACCAGAGTGGGAGCCATGTTACTTCTATCCTTATCCCTTCGAACTCCTAACTCCACCTAGAGAAGGGGTGTTCGATTCCCTCTTCCCTAAATACTACCCAGACCCCAAAGAGACCCCAGGCGAACACGCGCGCTCACTGTGGTATTACCTGCGCAAATACCTCCCCGAATGTGGATCGCGACGACCCGATGTCAAATTCAACATCTTCTACGACCTGGGCTGGCGCAAGGTGTCGGACATGAAGTACCGTAATCTCTGGGAATACGACACGGTGATTCGACCTCACTGGTACGTGGAGGCGGTTTATGTCTTTGCGGGGCCAGAGAGTGCTCCCAGGCCGCAGACGAAATGTGCGTTGATTTCCGATTTCGACGGGGATGATGAGACGCTGCTTCGTTCGGAGGTTATTGCGTTGTCGAGGATCATAAGGAGGAGGAACGTTAATACTCATGAGGTTCAGCCGGTAATATAATCCTTTCTTCCCTCCCCCGACAAGTCATCATAAATGTCCTGCTGGGTTCGTGTGTAGCTGATGCGGAATCTACATGTAGGTCCTCATGTTTTCCATGATGGGACCACGGCATATCCGAATCCTTCATGCCCACTGGACGGGGTTACAGCTGATTATCCAGAAGAGCCAACTCTACGATCTTCGACAGGAAGATGAAGATGTCTTGGCGCTGCTTTCGCGCTGGTTTCTCAGCATGCCGACGGGCGATACCAGATTAGCTGGTTATTGATCAACGCTGGGGCCCTGTGTGGCTAGAATGGGACAGATACGGATATGATACGATAGAGAGATTGGAACCGGACTTGATTGTTTTTTGTGTTTGCTGGCGTTTAAGATTACCACTATATAGCGAGATTTCAATGACATGACATGATTCAGATACGACTATTATCGAGAGCGAAGACCTGCCTAATTTCTCAAAATAGTTCAGAGGGAATTTCACAGCATTTGTTTAACTGTAGCGCCCAGCATGATCGATGTCTGTTGTTTGAAGTTTCAGCCCTATCCGCTAGTTAATTACAGCAATGGTCCCATCCATACGCGCATTGATCGGTATTGCAGACATGTCGACCTAAAACACTCAACGGCGCATGAAGGAGGCTCACTCTTCGTTGACGTTTTAATTTAAATGGCCTCAAACTTGAAGTGTGGCATCACTTGGAATACAAATATTATGCATTATAGAGCAAAGCAAAGACCTCTGTATACTGAAAGAACGGACCCCTCAAAATAAACTACGGGCTAAATAGAATATCCCACGAGGATCCCCCGCTGAGAACTAACTGTAGTGGCCAAGCCAAGCCAAGCCGCAATAATTCGCGGTCATCAGACAACTGTCCTGAACTGAAGCTCAATGAAGGACTATCGCTTGTGCCACTGCATGCGACAATCGAACGAACGAATGAATGAATGATTGAATGCGAGGAATGCTAGCAAGAGTGACCAAGCCGCCCTCCACGTCAGAGCGTCTCAAGTCCATGACCCCTCATTTGACACGACACTGACACAGCGCCATGACAGGATGATCGGGCGGGATCAGCATCAAGAACCAAGGCAACAACCAAGGCCATGGCCGTCATTATCGCCATGGCCAGCGTGTGCCATCGGACAGGATTGTGAGCCCAACGTGACCGCTAATTCCAGTCACCCCCTCGCATTTTCTACGTCTTTCGTCACGGATTTCCTACCAGTGCGATGCGCTATTGTTCGATTCCAGCAGCGGACATAGCTCTCTGATCGAGAGGATTGCGCATCGATTCGCTTCGAATTCACGTTGGAGCTCCATTTGTTGTCCCTCTTCTGAAGAGTACTTCAGATCTTGATCGCTGGACGACCCTGCAACTTGATGACAGCCATGGCGATTGCTTGGAGGCAGGTCCCCTGGGTGCTCCCAGCGCGCGCCGTCCAGGCTATCTTTGCTATCATCGTCCTAGGCTTGACTGCATATGGTACGTCGATATCGATAGTTAGGTCTCCTTTTCCCTCGTGGAATAGCATGCTAACACGGAACAGTAATCAGTGTCTTCGACGACGAAGACTATGGATTCAGCTCCGACGTACTCAACTTCATGCTCTTCACGTCCGTGTGGACGCTGTTGGTCGCGACGCCATACCTCGCTCTGTCGCCGGTATACGTACCGCAGATCGCACATCGCTTCGCCATCGTGGGCATGGAGGCCGTCACGATGATTTTCTGGTTTGCAGCCTTTATCGCCCTGGCGGCGCTGCTGCCCCCGCCGGAAGCATGTCACAGTTCGCCGTGTAGATCCTCGCAGGCCGCGACGGTGTTTGGGGCCTTTGAGTGGTGAGTGTGCCTCCTATCCATATCGGTGGTGATTCATTCTTCTGCGAGATAGCAATTGCTCATGCGTAGTAGGGTCCTGTTTGCCGTAAGTGCTGGTTTTGCCATCTTCAATCTGATCGGTGGCCGAAGTAGCCAGAATAAGGAAACTGTTCCGGAAGTGCAGATGGCGCCTCATGCGGGTGTTTGAGGTTCATTTTGAGTATACCATAGTTAGTTATGCTTCTTTTCGGTCATGCAGATATGTAACTATCACTGATGATGCAATAATTGATTTGTTTCTTTCCCTTTTATTTTTATTTTCCTTTTTTCATCATGTCTGTTTGAATCTCCAGCTCATCGGATTTGTCAGCTAAGCTTGATAACTATTTTGCATTATTATGTATTACTGTTACTGTCTTCTGGAATATGCCCTGGCGCTTGGACCTTCGTCCCATGGCTCTCTCAAAGTCGTCCGTCAGCTTAATTACCGGTACCGATTCAATTCCACACAAACTTCGCATTGAAAATATCCAATTGTCCTTCATCAAGAGAGTTTATCCTTGTCAAGTGACGTTGGTGTATATTCGCGTAGACAATGATCATCATGTTCCTGGATATAAATACAGTAGTAAAGTAGAGTTATGACAACCCACGCTGATTCGATGAGCTTCTTTTTTTCCTGTGGTTCTATACTTACTCGGAACATTCGGCTGGTGCCGTTGCATTAATGATAGTTCAACTAGGCAGTTCTAGTCCTAGGGGATTCGAATTGACTACGTAGTACATATGAATTTTCATTGCAACGTTACAGTAGTAACTACGTACTTTGAACTCATCTATCTGGCTGTGCTGCTGTGCCTGTGCTACGCGGGGGAGCAAATAATATAATAATAATAGCCACCACGTTTTCTGTTAGAAATCCTGACAGACATGAATGTGTCATTATCAATCAGCCCCAGTGACACAGACCAGACATTTAAGTAATTAATTAGTTAATAATAATAACTAGTGAGTGAGTGAACTAGCTAAGTAGTACGTTAGTCGGCTTCACCCGAACAACAAGGGCAAAAAAAAACAGAGAAAAAGGATTCGCCACCGCCCCGAAATAATACTGCACAGAAACAGCCTTCTCGGCCTGCCGAGATCATCACTTTTTTTTCTGTTCCACGACCCACATAATCGTCTTTACCTTCCCCGTTTGCCTCTCTGCTAATTGTCGAAGAGAATAATAATGAGAAGAAAATTCCCGCTCGCACCGCGTCTTGCCGCGTTTATCCATGGATGACAGACTTGGACTTGGATCCCTGGCCGACTGGGTGCAGTGAATTAGTTATATGTCGGCCAATTCCCCAGGTGCACAGGGATAGTGTTCGTTTTTTTCTTTCGTTTTCGTCTTCGTCTTTCTTCCCTCTCGACTTTCTTTTACATAACAGAGTCCTGACTAGACTGGCGCCGGTATGGGGGTTTGAGCACATTCGGTAACGAACGACTTGGCTCGATCAGACCCGTGGTTGGCTCCCCACACACTACCTAGATACCAGAGAAAAGTAGAGACGTGACGAGACGAGAGGGGAGAGGGAGTCTCTGCTTGGCGCGTGGTCTGTTCTGTCTTGTCTTGTCTTGTCTTCTGTCTCGTCTGGGATAGAGCCACGATTTTTCGCGAGTGCAATACTACTTATACTAGTACCCTGCATCGACTAGGCAGGCATGGCTTCGGAGGATGAGGTGACTCGTGTGCCTAAGACGGCGGAGGGCAGCAAGGCGGATGAGGAGAAGAGCCTGGAGTTCCCAGTCAAGGAGTATTCGGTGCATTCAGGACAGCGGTCCAACGATGACGCAGATATCGAGAAGCATGGCGCTGGCCGCGAGTCGAATCCGTTGCCCGATCTCAAGCGCAAGCTCAAGAGCAGACATCTGCAGATGATCGCGATAGGTTGGTCCAAGCTTGTCATTATTGGCAGCGTTATATTGACTGAAGAGGTCGCGCGCTTACTCTGATGATGCTCAGGTGGAACGATTGGAACGGGTCTCTTCATCGGTAGCGGTACTGCCATCGCCAATTCAGGGCCAGCTGGAGCGCTCATCGCATACATCTTCGTCGGTAGTATTGTCTATTCCGTCATGACGTCTCTGGGAGAGATGGCGACTTATATCCCCATTCCCGGAGCGTTCACGTCCTACGCCACTCGTCTGATCGATCCCAGTCTGGGTTTCGCCATGGGCTGGATCTACTGGTTTTCATGGGCTATTACCTTTGCGCTCGAGTTGACGGCGACGGGTCTGATCATCCAGTATTGGGACCGGGAGCTCTCCATCGGTATCTTCATCGCCATCTTCTGGGTCTTCATCACCGTGCTCAATTTCCTGCCGGTGAACTTCTACGGAGAGCTGGAGTTTTGGTTCTCCAGTATCAAGGTGCTGACGGTCATTGGATTCATGATCTTCGCCATCTGTATTGATGCTGGCGCTGGTCAGCATGGATATCTTGGATTCCACACCTGGGGAAACCCCGGCGCGTTCGCTCCGCATCTGATCACGTCGAGCGAGTCCAAGGCCAAGTTTGTTGGATTCTGGGCCGTGCTTATCCAGGCAGGATTCTCGTATCAGGGTACTGAGCTGGTCGGTATCGCAGCAGGAGAGACGGAGAACCCTCGCAAGACAGTGCCCTCGGCTATCCGCAAGACTTTCTACCGTATCCTGTTCTTCTTCGTGTTGACCATCTTCTTCATCGGTCTGCTGGTGCCGTACACCGACCCTAACCTGCTCTCCGATGCGTCGGATGCGTCTGCGTCTCCGTTTGTCATTGCCGCCAAACTCGCCGGTGTCAAGGTGCTGCCTGGTCTGATCAACGCCGTTCTGCTGACGGTCGTGCTGTCTGCGGCCAACTCGAACGTTTACAGTGGCAGTCGTATCCTCATCGGTCTCGCGCAGGAAGGATTTGCGCCGCGCATCCTCAAATGGACGTCCAAGGGCGGAGTGCCTTACTACGGAGTCGGCGTCACCGCCGCATTCGGTCTTCTGGGTTTCCTGAACCTGTCGAACGGCGGTGGTACCGTCTTCAACTGGCTCCTGAACATCTCCGGTGTGGCCGGTTTCATCACCTGGGCGTCGCTGAACGCCTGCCATTTAGCATTTATGCGTGCCCTGAAGGCGCGGAATATCTCCCGCGACCTGCTCCCGTACAAGGCGATGTGGCAGCCATTCTTTGCCTGGTACGGCCTGTTTTTCAACATCCTCATTATCCTCACTCAGGGTTTCACCGCGTGGATTCCCACCTTCAGCGTGTCCGATTTTTTCGTCGCGTACATCAGTCTGATCCTGTTCGTGGTGCTGTACCTCGGACACAAGATCATCTACCGCCCGGCCTTTGTCAAGCCGGAAGAAGCAGATATCGACACGGGCCGTACCGAGTTCGACGTCGTGTGGGAGACACAGGCGCCGACGACGCGCTGGGGGAAGTTCTGGGCCTGGGTGAGCGGTTAGTTGTTGACTGCTTGCTAGCAACTATCCTTCTTCTTCTTCTTCCTCCTCTCTCAGGTCGCAACAGCATAGCATGAAGACCGCCTTCTAACTATTCATCTGTATATTGTCAATACCTTGCATGATTGTGACATTGATATTCTCCGTGCATATTACGGTGTCCTTGCTCGAATAGCATGTTTGTGTGTCGGGTGTGTTTTCTTCATGATTTTTTTTTCTTTTTCGTATTGCAATGGATGGATGGTACCCCGCTCCGGTATATGTTGTTCGGAGTAATGAGGAGATGTTTTATGTTGGCTGGTTTCATTATTAGCTTAATACTTATATTATGAAAAATGATACTACGGATATGATGCGAATTTTATGTCTTCTATATTTCAATATGGTCTTCAGGGTAGTACAGAGTGGGCTCTGTGTGTTTCATTAGGACCTAGAACTGTGGAATCGATGAATGAATGAACTCGATTGTCGACTGTTACATCCACATGAATTCGTTCCGGCTGTTGGCCGTCTCACGTGCTTGTCGAGTGTGTTTGCTGGACTTCAGGAAGTTGAACGGGCGGGTATTTATTATTCTTGGAGAAATCAATAATAGATAACATATCGGAATCCAATTGCAGGTACCAGAGTGGTAAAATAAACGGTGCACCTTACGAACAAAACATGAGTATTAATTTGACTTTCTACCAGTATGAAGTACTCTCTCTCTCTCTCTCTCTCTTCAACGAACACTTCATCCTAATCGCGTCACAGGCTAGTTAAGTACCGAGGTCCCAACTTGTGCTCCCCCAGAGTTCGAACGTACTTCTTCCGTGCCATCGATCGGTGTGATACTCTTCTTCTAACTGGCCTGCAAATTAAATCGATCTATTCCTAGGAGAGGAGGTGGTGGCTGACTGCTGACTTCACCCCGCATCAGATGGAATAACATAACTCACTAACCAGTCTAGTTCGACTGTCGATTACTCTAACTGTTAGATAGTCCCAACCTTCATCAGCTGCATTCAACGCTCGTTCGTCCGGTAGCGCCGATAGGAAACCTGACAGGCTGACACGATGCGACGCGATAAGTATGCATCCCGGCACAGCATAATAATGCAGATGCATACGCGAAGATGCTCCATCGGGCGCTCCGGGAAACTGGGAACGTCGCTAGTTTCGTTATCCCGTCTAATATACACGGAGTTTATCTGAAGATGCAACTATTATTCCCTGGAATCTGGATATTGTTCTAGTCCGAATGCTTGGATTTGTTCCGAGATAAGCACCTTAACGGCGCTGATATTCTTCTTTTCTTCTCTCTCACCTGTCTCCCCTTTTTCTTTCTTCCTCCCGCGCCGGCAACCTAATACCCGTCTTGGCCGCGGAGACTTGGGGATTCTGGGAAAAACATCCAGAATGTGGCTCAGGCTCATCCACGGGGACCGGTTTAGGATCAGGAGTGGATGCGGGCTAAAACAAAACGACCCGATCTCCGTTGACGAACAACATCCCTTCATTCGTCTAGCCCCGAGGGTCCAGGCAACGGGGTTCCCGAAATGCGTTCGCTTGCGCCGAGATCTCTGGGAAGCGGTCCCTGCATCCGACTCGTCCAGACAAGCGGAATCAAGGCGCTGCGAAGGCGACACATCCTCTATCCACATGGAAGTCTAAACCAGATCCAGTAGCTACCGAGGTAAAATGAGGGCTATCTGGAATTCAGTCCCCTTCGCGCAGCCACTACGTGCGATTCTCCGGGCACGCCGCTGTTCGCCCTTCCGAGAAAAGAGAGAGAGAGAGAGAGAGGATTACACATGTGAAGTAAGTAGTAGGGAGCTCTCTTTCTCTCCTCTCTCTCTTCTCCGCATATCCTTCGGGTTATAGACTCGGGGTTTATAATCTAAATTAAGCTAGCATCCTAGTCCACCGTGGTTCTATCTCCGTCCGGAGGCCGCGCATCTCTTTTCTTCATTATTATTTTCTACTCTGGAGTCTTTCTCTTTTCTCTATCGGGCACATCTGGTGGTCTGATTTGAGGTCTCTCCTTTTGTGTTTGTTCTAAACTGTCGTCCTCCCCCGGGACGATATCATACTCAAGGAGTCTAGTTTGGGTTATCAACGGGCAGTCGACGGTATGTGGACGTCATATTCCTATATTGAAATTCTCCGCAAGGTGGTCAATGGTAACTAACATAGTATCTCTCTCGTCTTCCAGATACTAGATTTGAACAATGTTTTTCTCCAAACCCGTCGACCTCGCTCGCGCAGAAGAGCTGCGACAGGAGCCTCCCAAGGGCACGCCCCAGAGTGTGGCCCTTCCTGGAACCGAGAAGCCCGGTCGAAGCAGGGTTTACCGTGCGTGGAACTGTCAGAAAGAGCTGCTTGAGACGCTAGATCCAAAGGTATGCTACTCACAATGATATATATTCGCATTGCTCTATCATTGGAAACCCTCGCTAAATTGCTCTTTTACTAGATCCGCACCGCTCATGATGTCTTTGAAACGTCGGGTAAGCCGCGAAGGCTAGATAGGGCGCTCGTTTCAATACTGACTGTGGCCAGCAAACCGATATCCCAAGAACGACTGTCTAGGCTGGAGATCCTACAACCCCGCCACCAAGACGTTCGGTCCCTACCAGTGGATTGACTATCAGACCGTTCAGCGACGACGAGCGCACTTCGGCTCTGGTCTGGTGGAACTTCATGAGAGACATGGATGCCCGGGAGGAAAGCATGGTGTTGGACTGTGGTGCCAGAACCGCCCGGAGTGGCAGATTACGGGTATGTCAGATGAGACTTCAGGAAGCGCCTTGGAAGCCCCAAGTCACCTGCTAACCTGACAGACCTGGCGTGCATGTCGCAAAGCCTCTACTCCGTGTCCATCTATGACGTCCTGGGCAAGGAGGCAACCGAGTACATCATCAACCACGCCGAGCTGAGCTGCGTGGTGGCCTCGCTGCCGCATATCCCGACCCTCCTGCAACTGAGGCACAAGCTGCCCAATCTCAAGATCATCGTCAGTCTGGATCCGATAGATGCGGGCGAGCAGCCCGGACAGTCGAAGCGCGATATCCTCAAGGCCATCGCGGGAGACCATGACGTTACTATCTACACCATTGATGAAGTGGAAGCGCTGGGCGCTTCCGTGAACCGCCCCTACAATCCTCCTTCTCCGGAGGATATCGTGACCATCAACTACACCTCTGGCACCACGGGTCCACCAAAGGGTGTGGTTCTCACACACAAGAACGCCGTGGCAGCAGCTTCTAGTGCCTTGTCGGTGATGGAACATTCCCCCGGTGATACTATGGCTTCCTACCTGCCACTCGCGCACATCTACGAGCGTCTGTCGGAGCAGGGCTTTCTGTGGGCCGGTGGCAGAATCGGCTATTTCCACGGTGCTATCCAGGAGCTCGTCGACGACCTGAAGGTCTTGAAGCCCACCGGTTTCGTCTCAGTTCCCCGTCTGTACACTCGCTTTGGAAACGTCATCCGCGGCGCCACGGTCGAACAGCCCGGCTTCAAGGGTGCTCTGTCTCGGCATGTTCTGGCCACGAAGACGGCCAACCTGGAGACCAAGGGGACCTTCAAGCATGCCTTTTACGACCGCATTTGGGGCCGCAAGGTTGCCGCGGCATTGGGACTGGATAAGGCTAAGGTCATGGTTTCCGGCTCTGCGCCGCTGGATCCCGCCCTACACAGCTTCCTGAGAGTTGTGTTCGGCATCGATCTCATCCAGGGCTACGGTCTGACCGAGACATACGCCGTTACCACTGTCCAGTATCCCAGCGATCTCACCAGCGGAAACTGCGGCCGTCTGGCCCCCAGTGTGGAAGCATGTCTGATGTCGCTTCCTGACATGGATTACTCCGTCGATGACAAGCCATACCCGCGAGGTGAGCTGCTGATCAGGGGCAACACGCTCTTCCGGGAGTACTTCAAGAACCCCGAAGAGACTGCCGCTGCCGTCACCGAGGACGGCTGGTTCCGCACAGGCGACGTGTGCAGCATTGACGAGATGGGCCGTTTCAAGATCATCGACCGTCGGAAGAACGTGCTGAAGCTGGCCCAGGGTGAGTACGTATCGCCGGAGCGCCTGGAGGGTGTATATATGTCTCAGCTCGGATACCTTGCCCAGGGCTACATCCACGGCGACAGTCTGCAGACCTCGCTGGTGGCCATCTTCGGCGTGCAGCCCGACGCTTTTGCCGGCTATGCCAGCAAGATCTTGGGCAGGAACATCAGTCCGACGGACATCGAAGCCATCAGGGCCGTACTTGGCGAGGACAAGATCCGCAAGGCGGTGCTGAAGGATCTGGATCAGATTGCGAAGAAGCAGAAGCTGGCTGGTTACGAGCGGGTGCGGAACTGCGCTTTGATGTTGGATCCGTTTACCGTCGAGAACGAGCTGTTGACGCCGACGTAAGTGGCACTTATTTTTCTTTCCTTTCTCTGAACCAAACAGATGACTAACTTTTGCGCAGGCTGAAGATGAAGCGTCCCCCGGCGGCAAAGAAGTACCGCTCTGTCCTGGACGATCTGTACGCCCAGCTAGCGGAGGAAGAGGCCGCTCCCAAGGCCAAGTTGTGATTCATATATATATACACGACACACGACACACTGACACTTCACGTCCGTTTTCTTCACTGCGTTATTCATGCATTATAGGCGCCTCGACGCTATTTTCGTGGTTCTCGATAAATTCACTGTACAGATTATATTCCAGACTAGTTGGGGATGAAGCCAGGAGGCATTCTGCTATAGCGGCAATTGTGCCTTTATATAGTTTAACTGAGCACGGCAAAATATATTGAGATATGTGAACGAGTGGGTCTGCAAGGATTGATATAGATGATATAGATGAGATGCCAGAAGAAAGAGTAGTGTCTGGTAGAATTTATCCACGCGACGAATGCGTAAAAACAATTCCAAAAGAAAAGAATAATAATAAAAAAAAAGAATCAGATATCTACTTTATCATTGAAAAAATAAGCATTGTCAGAATCATCTCTTATGTATTAGTTAAACAAGAGGTGTGCAAGTCAATCCAGCTGAGCTCCTCCGAACTCCACGCCGGCCCATCTCCATCCCGCAACCTCAACTTCTCAACCGCATTCACTCTGCGCCCAACCCAACACCCAACACCAAACACTCAATCCTACAAACCTCCTCCAACATCTACACCTCCACCAACCCACCATGTTCCTCCCATCAGCGCGTAATTTACTCCTGCTACTCCCCCTCCTCCACGCCGCCACAACCACCGCCTCCTCCCTAACAATCACCATCCCTCCATCCAACCTCCTCCCAAACCCCAACGTCCTCCCCGCCAGCACCCACGCTACATTAACAACCCTCTCCGAATCTCCGAGTGAAAAAGGAACCGGGACCGAAAACAACATCCTCTCCGCGCCCCTAACGACCTCCTCAACATTTACCTTCCCTATCCTATCCAAATCCGATTCGGAATCGGGCCCGAAATCATACCTCCTTGATATCCGCTCGCGGGAATACGTCTTCGCTCCATACCGCGTGGATGTCGCGTCTGATGGGACGGTTATTGGGGTATGGGAGACGTTTCGGGGAAATGCATGGAGTAATCGGGGGATGGAGATGTTTGTTGCTACGGTAGGAGGAGGGAATGGGATTGGGGATGTGATTGTACCAGCGAAGGTGGTTGCGAGGAGGGGGTTTTATGAGGAGAGAGCGAAGTGTGAGTTTTTATCCTTCTTCTCCCTTCTCCCTTCTTCTTGGATTTCGGAGCTTTTGATATGGGTATGTATGCATGGTATACTAATCATTTCTATCTAGTCTCCCCGCTAAGTCTTTTCAAAAACCCCATGATCCTCCTCGCTGTCTTTGCGATGGTCGTCATGTTCGCTATGCCGAAACTTATGGAAAACAGTACGTCTTTCTTCTCTTCCATCCATTTCCTTCCCAGAATCAACCCGCATATACCAATACTAACCCGCGCGCAAAAACAGTGGACCCCGAAATGCGCGAAGAGTTCGAAAAGCAATCTCGCGGTGGCCCACTCACGGCTGCGAGCCGCAGTGCCGTTTCAGGCGGTGGTCCGGCCAACTTCGACCTTGCGGGATGGATGGCCGGGACGACTTCGAGTGCGAGTGCGGATAGCTCAGCGGCTATCACATCGGGGAGGGAGAGCGGTGGTGCGGGACGGAGGAGAGGTTGAAATGGGGTTGAAGGTGGGATTGGTAATATTGGGCTCAAGTGTTGTTTGGGGTAGGAAGTTATTTTTTTACCCTCTAGATAGTGTAATATGAGCATGGATATTCGTCTAGAAGATGATTTATATAAATGTAGTGTCGATATGAGTTCTTACTATGAAGTAGAAGCAGGGAGTAACATAAAGCGAAGAGAGAATAGTTTGTAGTTAATTCAACCCGTCTCATAGACCGGGTATTCTGCATCTCAGGAGCAGCATCACATAATAACCATAATCGTTATCGTTCTCAGCGCATGACAGACAACAAACTCCCAAACTCCATCACTTGAATCCCAAGCAAAGAAACATCCTCAACAAACCAATATCATAGCAGAGCATTAAGCAGCCAGCTACAAAGTAACAGCGAAGTTAGGACGGGGTGCTCTTAGAAATCATCACCACCAAAATCACCACCGCCAAAGTCTCCGCCATTATCAAACCCCTGATCATACCCCTGGTCATATCCCTGTTCATACTCATGCTGATCATGATCCTCGATCATATCTTCAATCAGCATACCACCCAACAATCCACCACCGAGACCCAGCGCCGCTGCACCAGCGGTTCCCATCCCACCATGACGTCGTGCAGGAGCCTGCTGTTGCTGTGGCGGTGCGTAGTATCCTCCCTGCGGAGGATATCCTCCATAACCCTGTTGAGGCGGATAGCCTCCGTAACCCTGCTGCTGAGGGCGATAGCCACCAGCGCCATAACCCCCTGCACCTCCTGCATATCCATATCCACCAGAAGAATGCTTTCCAGACGCTTTACCCAGGAGTTTTCCTAGGAATCCACCACTCTTACCACGCTGCTGGTCCGCAGTAGGCGCAGGCGCAGGAGCAGGGGCAGGACTTCCAGCATACGGACTCGCACCACTACCGTAAGGAGCATAACCCTGACCCTGACCCTGCGACGGACCGGTTTGAGCATTGTAATAATCATCACTCGCGCCCCGATTCTTCCGCCCACTCGACGACGACGACGGCGCCGGACTCCTGCCCGCAGCGCGCGCGTCTTCTTCCGCCTGTAATCTCGCCGCGAGCTTGGCGTCCTCGTCGATATTATTCACACTCCCTCCTCCTCCTGCTGCTGGCGATGTGTGATTATATGGATTATTAGACGAGAGAGTCTTATGATCGCCTGCGGCAGCGACTCTGCTTGGATCGCCTGGTCCGGTTTGGTCGTAAGATGGGGGCGGTTCGGAGGGTGGTCCACCGAGATGAGGACGGGGTGAGGCGGGTGCTTCGGGAGGGTTCCATTGTGAGACGCCTGTGGAGAGGTTTACAAAGTACCTGGGAGATAATAATAATATTAGAATAGAATGTCGAAAAAAAAAGGTAGGATGCCTAGATGGGTGAGGATGTATGTATGTACATACCACTGCTTGTATCGTTCATCGTATTGAGCCTTCCACCCCTCCGGGACGGGCGGGGGTGGAGGTCCTGGTGGCGGGGCAAATGACATCTGAAGTTGAAGTGATTCACTGGAAGTATGGTATGTGTGATTCTTTTCTCGGGGGAAGATGATGAGAAGCCTCGAGTGAAGGAGAGTCCAGTGAGTGATGGATACAGATAATAATGTAGGTGATGAGAAGTGACGTTAAGTAGTAATAGGCAAGTAAAGTGGGAAGAAGGAAGTTGACGCGGGGACAACCGCAGTAGTTAAATAAATAGGATGATTAACTTATGCCTCGGAACTAACCGAACGAATATTACTACAAACTAGGATGATATCGATAATAAGTGAATCCGGTACTACCAGTAACTAACTACACTTCAAGGTTTAGCTGCCTACTTAAGTGGCGGTGCAAATCTAGCCTCAGTATTTATTATTGTTCCATATTAATCAAGCTATTCGGATCCAACCTGAAGAAAATGAATATGAAGCTAGATGATTCCAGAACTAAACCATTATGCAGACTTGCATCACTAAACCAATGCACAGCCCTGAGGCTTAGCTGGCTGCGTGCTTATCGCTGCGTACGTGCGCAGGCGATATTAGTACATATTACCATGTTCTGATTGAGGCGCTAAAAATGCTAAGAAATAGCCAAGCTAAGCCTTGCTGAACTTGAAGATCGTTCCCCAGGTCGCGCCTTTTGGCCGTTTTGCCCTCGTGCTTGATTGCAAGATATCATGCTACTATTGTGTTTACAGTGCATTGGGACAACACAGGCTATATAAACTGCCCTACTAGGCTATTTCTGTCATAAACCAATGTAAAGTACATTTCTATTAGTTACCAGGGTATCGGAATCTAGATATAACAGTCGCTCCCTCAGTCGCATAATAAGTTAATAACACCAAGCGACATGCCCCTCTCGAAGTAATGCAAGGTCATTGACTGCGCCTTATCCATGCTTATATGCAAAAGTCAGCGCCTAATAAGACCAACCCAACCCTAATTAACCCTAATAATGCCAGACACAATAGTCTCGTCTTAATCGTCAAGATCCTGGATATTGGCATCTACAGCACCGCTGTCCGGCCACCAGTAGTCTTCTTCCAGCGCTTCAAGTCGCTCGTCCTCTTCCCCAACGACCTCGCTCGTATCCATAGCTTCACTGCTGCCAACAGCAATGTCCTCAGAATCGGCATCTCCAGTTAAATCAATCACATCCACTATCTGAGTAATAATGGGTTCTGTTGTGCGATCTTTAGCTTTTCGAGGGCGAGGCCGGTGCGCGAGTGCCTCCTCGTCTTCGTCACTGCAGAGATCAATGAGATTCTCCGGAGCCAGGGTCACCTTTGCAGGCCAAGATGTATCCCGTTTTCTCTTATGAAGAGACCGTCGCTCGTTCCGGATACGCGCAAGTCGGATCTGCGCTGCCACATACTGCCGAGACCGAACATCCAGTTGACGTCTTCTCTCCACAGGAGGACCGTCGAGTTGGAGCGCTTGTACGTCCTCTGTAAGGGGAGTGATCCCGAGGAGATCGGTGGGCGTGTGTGCAGGCCTAGCCCAGGCAGCATAGGGACCGCTATAGAGAGGTCCTTGGCCTACTCCATACACCGGATGCCGCACCAGCTGACCGGATGATAGCAGTCTATCCGCCATCTTCACAGCCGACTCTTCTTGCTCTTCCATATCATCAAACGGTTCACCAGCATGCTCGAATTTCATGCAGCTACTGTGTTCAAATGGAGCTGACGACAGCACGTGGACTCCTCCCGCAGCGTCTCCGATCAATATGTTGGTCTTGTCTCCGGAGAATGAAGCACACATAATCTCCTCCTCCAGAGTCACTACATCCTGGACATGAGCGTCTTCCGGGGACCGGAGAATATCCCATACCTTTAGGCGTCCATCTGAACCACCGGTGTAGAAGCGTTGCACATGATCGCCCCAGAGTGCCACTCGGACGCCGACATCTGCTTGTTCCCTGGTTAGATTTTCATCCAACTGGTTAAGCGGCTCCCCGTGCTGCAACCTGTGCAAGATCTCTGACGGGTTACGGCTGTCCCAGACATACGTGACGCCATCAGTGCAACTAGCGGTCATGTAATTCGGGTCCAATGGACAGAATTCAACATCGTTGATGTCCAAAGCGGGACAATCGAACTCCACCGCACAGCGCTTCCCCTGTAGCGGGTCGTATACACGGACAACCGATCTGGTATCCTTGGCGGTCGTTGCACTTCGCAGCAACGGCGCGGCACTACCGGTTGCGAATAAGGGGAGCCTCGGATGCCAGGTGACATCAAAGACATTCTGGGCATTCGGCAACAACTGGTCACTGCTGATGGACGCTTCATTCACTCGCCATACGGCCATATGGCCCTCGCGCGACGTATCCCCATTCTCTGTGTCTCTCCCAGACATTCCACCCACCAGGAAATGTTTGCTGGCCTCACTTGTTCCCCATGCCAGGGAGGATGGAATCAATTCCAGGTTCTTAGTTGGGTTCCTTCGGACGACATCAAGAGGCATATACGTCCGGCTCTCAATATTCCAAACGCCAAAGGCTTGCGTGCCAGTTGCCAGCAGGTTCGGCGAGAAATTGGACCTCGCCATTACCTGGACTTTGGAATTATGATGCAGTGTCTTAACACAACGCGCAGCAGCATGGCTTGACACATCCCATAACTTAACCGTATTGTCGTAGCTTGCTGTAAAGAGCGTGTCGCCATACCACTGGACGGCAGTAACACTCATGTACAGGTGAGGGTCAACCGTGTTATACACGTGCTGTGAAGCAGCACTTGCAGGTAAAGGCCGTGGTATGCGGTGATCAGGGAGTGCTTTCAGTGAGTTACTCACCAAATCACCAAGAATGAGGTTGTTGCCCCGGTTGTACTGCATATTATGCTCGTCACACTGGGCAGCCGCGCCTACTGCGAATCTCGTCCCATCTTCAGACCAAGCCAGGACAATGACATCATTTGATGCGCCCTTCCACGACTTGACATGGGTGAAATCAAGAGAAGTCCGGGACCGTATCCTGTGGTTGACACGGCCGCCAATCTCGCGGCTGTGCAATAACGTAGACATCTTATCCGAAACTGGCCGTGTAGCTCCACTGGCTACAACGCGGCGAACCCCTGAATGAGGACTTCGGTCTGGCGATCTAAGACTCTGGGAGACAGAAAAGGCAGATTGCCTTGGTGCGTGTCTTATGGGTGTGCTTTCGATTGTCTCCTCTTCCAGATCAAAATTGGGATAGTTCCCATAGTAGTTGGTAGGTGCTGCAACGGATCGACGAGGCCGCCGTGATGCGATTCCCCTAGATTTACTTGCGGCAGGTACCGAGGATGATGGCTTCTGCAGACCCCTAAAAGACGAGCGTTTTCCACTTTCAGAAGGATCTGGGTTCTCAATGTCTGATAGAGCGTGATGAGAGGAGTCTGTCAGTGAATAATCGTCCGATGATCCATCGTACCGCTCCATCGAGACTTTATTCACTCGCATTTTCGTTTTGGGCTGACGAGGGACTGCGGTGGTGGTACTCGAGACTTGGCCTCTGTTTGTTGATGTCGTGGTGTGATCACGCTGTTGCCATGCAGTCGAGGGGTGTGTCGAAGGGCGGCGTGGTAACACACGGCGACTCCCCTCTATTTCTCGTGTATAGTCCACTTCCTGGTTTCTGACCGCCTTAAGATATCCATTGGTAGTCTCTTCGGGATGACCATGGGATTCTCGCCCTGCTGTCTCTGGCCTTGGTGATGATGATGAGCGACGGGGAGCGTTCAGGAATTGCGATAGTAATGACTGGGCTTTCTCCTCCAGATATGAGTTCTCTGAAACGTCTCGAGAAAAATCCGTCATGTACCTAGACGTATCGATGGACGACATTTCGGGATTGGACATCCCATACCCTCGAGATCTCTGACTAAAGGACATTGCGAGGATGAGAGTGGCCGTGAAAGGGGCTATACTCTCCCACGTATAGTCTGAACCTGGATCACCCAGGACCTCACACCTCGGTCCAGCACGAGACCAAGAATGCCGTTACCAAGCCAGGTACGGAACAAATCCGAAGAGCAGAAGATAGAGCAAGAGCAGAAGATAGAGCAAGGAGATGAGAGTTACCGCGAAAGGGCTATACCCTTCCACGTATAGTCTGAACCTGGATCGCCCAGGACCCCAAACCTCGGTCCAGCACGAGACCAAGAATGCCGTTACCAGGCCAGGTACGGAACCGAATCCGAAGAGCAGAAGATAGAGCAAGGAGATGAGAGTTACCGCGAAAGCGGCTATACCCTCCCACGTATAGTCTAGAACCTCAAACCTCAGTCCAGCACGAGACCAAGAATGCCGTTATGAGGCCAGGTACGGAAGCAAATCCGAAGAGCTTCTGAGAAGATGGAGCAAGGAGAAAAGGCCCACCGAAGAGATGCCTTTAAGTACGACCCTCTCTTGTGAGCAGTGAATATCACCGTACCTCGAGAGGGGTTTCCAGTCAGTCCAACAGTCGTCGGATGTCGCAGTCCCAAGTCAAAGTGACAGATAGAAACTGATCACCGACACAGCGTGAAGTGATAAGTTCGCTTTTCACCCAGCTATCAAAACGAGTAGAGTCTTGCGAATATCCACCCAGGCCCCCAAGTATCCACCATTCACCATATATATATATATATAGATACGAAAAGAGTCCGGCTCTAAGCAGCGCTCATTCGAACAATCGAGGTGAAATCCGAACCAAACACGATTGGCGCAAGTGAAAGGGCTCGTTAAATGAATACCTAAATCGGAATTTCCCGTCAACTTCCACAATTACCAGAATGAAAAGCCACAAACCAAAGTGAATGAAGTGAAATTTACCACACCAGATATCACATGCGGGGAAGATCGATCGATCGATCAATTCACTAGGAAGAAAGCCGAACACACGTCATAACTTTTTGGACTCGAATTCAAATCACGCATAGCTTGCTCATCAGGAAGCTAGCAATGCGGTGATTTAACAACGTCGCTTGAAGCAGACTGGACGAGGAGTTGGGACTTGAGGGTGGACTTGGATAGATCGACGAACAACGCGCGCGTCCTTTCCGGGGCGTTAAGTGCTTAGTTAAGGAGTAACTAAATGCCTGTCGCGTCTTGTCATCAGGTGACCTTGCTATCTATCGCTCTTATCGGCAAACGTCTGTGCGTTAAACCTACTCGAGTATAACTAGGTAGATAGTGGGCGAACCCTAGGATGACGCTGAAGTTCATCTGAGATTATTATCTCTCACTTTTCTTTTGAGGTAAATGTGAGATCTCAGCTGATTTGAATCACTGTACTATGTTATCCTGTCGGCACCCAAGTCCTTTATTGCCAGCTGAGCTGTAACGCGCCACTACTACCCCATAGTTATAAATGGTGTGGAATAAACAGCATCAGCTACCTATTTCCATTTCCACTAGATATAGATCAAAGAAGAAATGCTGCATTAGCGAATTTAGTGCGATCTGGATTTATAAAAGGTTTATGTAACCGAGATAGGTAAATACATAAATTAGTTACCCCACACTAAGACCAATTATGCTTATGCATCTGCAAGAAAATATCCTAACTATAGGCATCTACACCCACTATTATAGATCATGAACTAATAGAAAAGAAACTTAGTTCTCAGCTATAGTTCAATATTAAGGAATTGTTTGTAGTTCATGCAGGAGATATTCAGAAGAAAGTCCATCATCGGCCGGTCGGTAACAGTATACTTGTGATTGATATAGAGCCCAACTTTCCCACCAAATCACTTACTTTTGACCGTAATGCAGAATTAGGTCGTTCTTCACCATTGTTATAGCAAAAGCCTACTAAAGGCCTAGCAACACTTATAGCACTTCACTGAGACTAGACTATACCGAGGGGTATGCATGTAGTCTAGCCGACGCCATAACTATAGATGGAGAGAAGACTTTAGTATCAAAGAGCCGCAGCTGCGTTTCTCCAGATATGCACTTCCAAGCATGCAATGAGACCAGGTCTCTCCGTTTACTTCTGGAGAGCGCGCTTCGGCTTGCGGGCGAGAACTATCGCATTATAAATAATATCCTTGAAGGCAAACAGGAAAGCAGCAGTGATGGCGCTCTGGCTGACCTTGGGGCCGATACCTATAAAATAGATAAGTCACGTGGAAAGGAAATAGAATGATACTGTATGACTCACCCTTGTAGAGCCCAGCATAACCCTCGTCCTGGATAATCTTCTTAAAGGTGCCGTTCAGAGTCTCCTTAGGGCCATCCCTGCTGGCAACGTGCATCCGGCTCTTGAGCGTGATGTACGGGTACGTAATCGTAGTGGCCAGGATCTTGCCCAAAGCACCAAGGTAGAACGCATCCTTGGGCGTCACCCGTCTGCGACGCTCCACTATGTTCTTCAACTGCTCGAAGATAGTGTACTGGAGGATAGGATTGATCACCAGGATGAGGGCGGGGAGGACGCCAGAGAACAATGCCCGGGGACCTTCCTCGCGGAGGAGATCCCGCAGGGTCTGGAGCGTCGAACGGGACTTCTTGGGACCCGCGCCAGGCAGAGCCTCCTCGGATTCATTCTTCCGCGTTGTCATCCGCGTGTTGACGACCCAGATCGGGTTCGTGAGGAGGACTGTTGCACTTCCCGCAAGTGCGCCAGCGATCATGGACTCAACGGTCGTGAGCTTCTTCGAGGCACGACCCGCCTTTATGGCTGCCTTCTCAAAGGCGGCTCTGGTCCATTCGTACCAGTAGTAGTATACAAAGTTGGTCACACTGATGCCAAACAAGGCGGACTCAAGGCCTGCATAGAGTCCGCTAATTCCCTCCCGTTGGACAATGCGGCGAACGGCATCCAGCGTCGTCGATTGGGCGCGCTTCGACTCGACCTGCGCCCTAGTCGATAGGGTGATGAGGGGATAACTGTCCAAATATGTGTCAATGGCCGCCGCTTAATCAAACTGCTGCTGACGAGGGTCAACGCACGTCAAAACCATAGACAAGATTCCACCTCCGGCACCAGCCAGAGCATGGGTGATGTTGTCAGTTTGCTGCGCAGCAGCAGCAGCAGCTGCCGCAACAGACCTCTTCTGCTGCTCCACAGTAGACTGAGACATATTGAAGATGGTTTCTCGCAAGGATAAGCAAATCGATGGCTAGGCGGATGAAGCGGAGGCGTTCGCGTGGACGGAAAGCGTGGAGAAAGGAGCGGACGGACGGTCAACTGCACTGCGACAGTCTGAATAGTTACAGAACGGCAAATAAGTAAGTCAGCAGGGAAGGGATCCGAGGGAAAGGAGAGATCCGAGCAAGATCTTAAAAGTATCAGAAGGCCCCTTCATACAACCGACCGCCCGGGCGATCTCTCGCTGGGACGAATCAATGCCGGGGGGAGCGCGAGAATCCTCCGGCGGCCACGAGGAGTCAGTTCGTACCGGCCGATATAACTGACGTTCTTGGCCTGCTTCTGCCTCGGCTCGTCCGGGGAACAGTTACTTAAAAGTTAACGCTGCGAGATCAGCGCGCAAAGAGGGCAGAAAGAGTCGATAGTTGAAATCAAGAAGCTTTAATTCCACGTCTAACTATCTATCTAGATAGTCACTATTTCTGCTGATATTGACCTTTGGCCGGGAACTTATTGGTCTCATCTACCGCCGTTCTGACGCTGCCCTGACCTACAACACCAATGAATATAACTAGGTAGGCTTCAAGTTGTAGTGTGTGTATTCGGGTTTTCCAGTGGATAATCATATAATAATAATAATAATAATGGTAGGTTCTCACTTGGCGGTCATGTACTACTGACATGTGAACCGAGAATGGTAATACTACCTAAAACAATTGATCTACTAACTAGTAGTCTGGGGCGCTACTAGCCGAGGCACTTTTTACCTGTAAACGTGAAGGACAAGAGTTTCCGATTATTCGTATCGTGAATCTAGTGTCCGTTAGGGTAACTTAGTTAGACCCCTGATCTGGACCGTGATTATCCATGCATATTATTAGTTATTAACTCGAGATCTTTCCGACCGTGACGTCGATGATTTTTTCTATTTAGTGCTTGCTATAGAAGCCATAGAAGCAGTTCAAGCATGAGAAGAGTAACTATGTCGTAAACATCACATGTGTATACTTATTCTGGAGCATTACCAGATAATGAGCCATCCACGATCGCGATACGAACCACCATGCAAACTTCGAGAAATACGATAGTATTGCACAAATAGCCCCATCGATATCGAGGTTCCAACGAAAGATCGCAAAGTCCCGCACGTATACTTCAGCGGTTTACCTGCTACAAACATCGGGTCGTCATCTCCCTAGAAGAGATCCAACCAACCAGCACCACACGGTTTAGACAGTCTCGAGATTTGATTGCATTCTTGCCATTAACCATATTCAACGAAATATGAAAAGAAGCAACGAATCCAACCTACAGACGTGGTGATGGTGGGTGATGATGGTGAGAGATAAAAAATGGTGGCATGGGTCGACAAAACATAAAACACTAGCAACATAAAGCAGATAGAAGAAAAGGATAATAGGGATGAACCGCGGGCCATCTAGAGCACGGCGAAAAGGGGAAAAAAAAAAAAAAAAAAACAGGTCACAAGAAGCCGATCTCCAGCCAGCGAAGGACAGTCGTGCAGGCAGTTCCCACCACCGTCACCTGGACCACACCCATCAACGGGACAGACAGAAAAGAAAATTAGCCCGATGAGTCTGTCCAGCACGACTACACAATGTACCCCTTGAAAAGCCTTGTTCATGATGCAAACTTCACGCCAAACTGGGCAATACAATAGCAAAGATCGTCTCGTTTAACAGCAGCCGCTAGCGGACCCGGACTGGACACCCTGGCCCTGGCCGACCTGGACGGTAGGCTTGTTGTTGACGGTCGTAGTGCCCATTCTCTCCTTGATCTGTCTGGCCATGGTCAAGAAAGCCTGCTCGACGTTGGAAGCGCTCTTGGCAGAGGTCTCGAGGAAGGGGATTCCAAGGCTGTCGGCGAATTCCTGCAAGACAAAACGGATGAGCATTCACGCAAAAGATCGTTCTCTGTAGGGAGGAGACGAACCTTGGCGACAGTGTACTCCACGACCTTCTTGTCCTCCATATCGCTCTTGTTTCCGACGAGGAGCTTGTTGACGCCCTCGGTGGCGTAGCGGTCAATCTCCTGCAGCCATTGCTTGACGTTGTTGAAAGAGTCCATGTCCGTCACATCGTAAACGACGCAGATACCGTGAGCGCCACGGTAGTAAGAGGAAGTGATGGTTCGGAAACGCTCCTGACCGGCGGTGTCCCACTGTATCGCCGTTAGCCCAGGCAGAAGCATAGAATCTAGATATTTTGAGGCACATACAATCTGCAGCTTCACTGTCTTTCCATCGAGCTCGATGGTCCGGATTTTCTAGAGCAAGTCACCCCGTCAGCACCATCTCACCGCCCCCCCGATAGCATAAGTCCTCAGGCACAGGTTCGAGGGAGGGAATGCATACGAAGTCGACACCGATGGTAGATATGTAACTCTCCGTGTATGTGTCGTCAGCAAAACGCAGCAGAAGACAAGACTTTCCGACACCGGAGTCTCCGATGAGGAGGAGCTTAAAGAGATAATCGTATCTGGAACGAGTTACTGATTAGTATCCCCGACCAATGCGGGCGAGAGACGTGGGATTTCGAAGAACGACGCGACGCCAAGTCGAGAGGATGAGGTGGCAGAAAGGTACTCTACACAATCAGAGGCGTGGTTAGCGTGATAGATCGGTCTTGAAGAAGTGGTAACCAGATGGCTGAATGTCGTAACGACAGCGTTTACGGCGCCAGAGGCACTTACCACTCGGGATTCATGATGAACGAAGACGGGTTGGCGTTGGACGGGGTGGGGAAGAAACGGTCGAGGGAGTCAGAACAAGAGACAAGACTACGGGACCGGAGACTCTGGATATCAACACCGGTGGGAGAGCGATGCTGGAGGATAGTAGAGTATCGATTCGAAGGGGCGATATGAACGGTAAGGTTGCGTTGCTCAGTAGTGCAGGAGAGCAGGAGAGCACGGCGTGCAACTCTCTTCTGACTTGGGCGGTCACTGGATGAGCGGGCGAAACCAAACGCTGGACGGCTAGCGCCCGATGCAGTCTAGCCCCCAACAGCCCTGGATCAGTGGATCGAGCTCGACCCTGGAGATAGATAGATATCATATCATATCATAGATAAAATTAATTAATTGACTACCTAGTGAACTAACTATGTAGCAATCAGCTGCACCGGGCGTCTGCCATGAGCGACACAGAGTCATGCGTTGCTGACCGCAAGATCCCAGGTGGCCTCAGGTGACTGGCGCGATGCAGCGGTTTCTGGGTCCTGTCTTACCACTGTTACTAGTATTATATTACTATTACAACTATTACAGCAACAACTACTACCACGACTAAGGAGCTACTCTCGAAGCCTACAGATGCGGGGAAAAGGGGAGACCCTAGACTCTCTCTCTCACTTCAGTTGGCTTAGACTTGCATCTCATTATCGCGTGGCTCTAGATATCAATGTATGTCTGCCGCGCCCAACTGCAACGCTTGGCTTCCGAACCTGGGGAAACGGCCTATTGTAGTTATGTGGCTTACGCGTATCCGTGTGCCTGCAACCACTGCAGCGCCAGCTTCTCGTCCCTCTCCCGGTATCGCGAGTTGGTCCGGATGGTGTCAGACACAATCACCAGAGCCCGTTCGTAGGCACTGGTGTCCTTGTCCTTGAAGAAAGCCTTGATATCCTCTCCGATCGCAGCGTCGGCGAATTTCGACAGGCCCATGCGCACAAACCGTTCAAACACCACATTGTTCGCAGACAGACGCTGTGCCACTGCGTCCCAGTTGGACTTCATATAATCCCACAGCAGGTGTCGGACTTCAGAGTTCGCTGCCAGGGACACGGCTCCGTTGTGGATATCCTGGACAGGAACCTTATCGGAGAAGACAAAGTCCAAGTAGTCCTTGACAAGCTCAGGGTTCTTCGTACGACCAAGCGACGCTAGGCAGATCTCCTTGCCATCGACAGAGTCGGTCCGCAGATATTCTTCCTTAACCGCCTCGTACTCCTCGCGGCCTCCTTCTCTCACATTGATGCTGAAGATGGTCGATCTAAGGTTGGGGTGGATGGCGTTGCGGTCCTTACCCGTAGCCCACAGCTGGAAGCGTCGCTTGGCTTCAGCAACAATGCTAATGTCATAGTTAGTTAAGTCGCATGAGAGAAGTATCGCTTCATGGAGCCTACTTGCCTTTCGTGTCCTGCAGTTCCTGCCGACGAGAGCACCAGCTTCCGAAGTTGACCCGTAAGGTAGTCCTCGTCGGGCTTGAATTCCCAACCCAGCTTTTCAGCAGTAGGAGACACCAGTTTCAATGTGAACCTCTTCAGGGCCGCAGCCGTCTCCTTGTCTCCGGAGAATACAGATCTCATGTTTGCGAGAGATGTTGAAAGCTGCTGCCAGACCCTGGACGATATGCTTTAGCAACAATGAAGATCGGCGAAGGTATTAACGACACTTACAAGTAGTTCTGCTCTTCTCGGAAGTTCTCGAGCAAACCCAGCAGAGCAGCTGTAGTGCCCTCTCCCGACACAGCCAGGGCGGCAGCATCTCCGACCAAGCCGATCTTGTCTTCCGTGCTCAGCAAGTCAAGAGACTGTCCAAGCTTGGCCAGGCGAGCAGGAGGGTAGTTGGTTCTGTAGAAGCCCGACTGGTCCTTGTTGAGTTTGTAGAAGTCTGCATCAATGTCCTTAACGGTAGAGGTCTTGGCGACCAAGGAACGGGGGTCTTCCTTTTGCAATTTGGGGCCAGATTTGATTCCCAGAGGAATCCACCAGACGGTCTCGTCTTCTTCCGGCTTCACGTCACCGGTAGACAAGAACCTCTTCTGCTGGATTCCAATCTGGCTAGGTTCCTCTGCGACTGTAACCACGGGGAAACCAATCTTACGGATCCATGGGTCCTGGAAGATGTTAATAAACGGAACGATCGACAACGGGGCGATTCTAGACTCGCCATGAAACTTGTGACATCCTGGCCAGAGGCCTTGCTGAGAGCCGACCAAAGGTCATTGGTGGTAGCATTTCCTGTTACACAGAGGTCAGAATGCAATCTCCTCCACGGAACCAAGAGTATCTCACCGTATGCATGAGATTTAAGGTAATCGGCCACACCGCGAAGGAAGACATCCTTTCCAAGATGGCTGCTCAACATGCGGATAACCGAGCTTCCCTTAAGATAGCTGATATGGTCGAAAATCTGGTCGACCTCAAGAGCATTTCTCACGGGTACTTCGATGGGGTGGGAAGCGCGCAGCGAGTCGAGTTGGAAGGCTTGTTGAACACCCTCAGCCTGTGCAAATGTCAACATATATTCGAAAGTCTTGGGAAATACCTCGAGAGCTTCGTACGACAAACTGAGACCAGATATTCCATTCTGTTCATGGCGTTAGGATGTGTCTACCGTTATGTGGATGTGGAAATCTTACCCGGATAGAAGTGATCGACGGCAAGCCAACCGACCCAGGTCGCGAATCCTTCATTCAGCCAGAGCTCATTCCACCAATCCATCGTCACGAGGTTTCCGAACCATTGGTGTGCCAATTCTGATCGTAGTCAGTCAGTGTCGAGCTGCATAGCCTCAATGTGAGATAAGATTTACCGTGTGCAACGACGTAGGCAATGCGGTTTTTGTATCTGGCGTCAGACTTGGCCTCATCGAACAAGACGGCGGTTGTACGATAGGTCACGAGACCCCAGTTTTCCATTGCACCCATGGCCTAGCCATAAGGAATGTCAGCAGCAATCGAGTTAAGGAAAAACAAGAATAGGCACGCATTGCAGGTATATCCTAGCGATGTGTGATACTTACGAATTCGTGGACCGCAAGCAAGTCCGCCTTGGGGAGGGGGTACTCGATCTCGAAAACCTCAGAGAAATAGTCCACTGTTCGGTGAGCGCACTCCAAGGCGAAGCGAGCCTGGTCCTTGAGGCCCCTCGTCGTGTATACTCGCACAGGAATACTGGCACCCTTATATTTACGCTGCGTGAAAGCTTCGACATATTCGAAATCACCAACTGCCCAAGCAAGTAGCTAGACTGCGCAGTTAGCATGAGCTCTTAAGTACGGTATAACGAGATATACTGACATAGGTGCTCATGACGGGCGTTCTATCGAAAGAGACGAAGTTCAGACCAGGCTTGTTTCCATCCCGAACTGATTTGACAGGCATGTTGCTGAGAGCAACTTGTCCCTTGGGGACCTCGAGCTCAAAGTCAAATGTCGCTTTCAGATTCGGTTCATCAAAACACGGGAAAGCTCTTCTAGCATCGCACGACTCGAACTGAGTGCTTAGCATGTAATAGAAGTCGCCCTCCTTTGGCGTGTCGGCGGCCGGGGTTGCAACTGGCTTGTACTTCGACCTATAGAATCCGGCCATCGCGCTGTTCATTGTTCCAGTGAAATCAATCTTCAGAATCGTCTTCGAAGGAGCTATCTCGTTGGGGAATTCGAGCGCAACACGCTCCGAGTTCTTATCGTAGGTAATTTGGGAAGCCTTGGCCGACGCGGATCCTATTGTCAAATTCCGTATCAGCACTCAGTTCCAGGGGTGCGAAAGGAGAACTTTGTGTATGCAAAGGGCAAACGAGAACAATACACAGCTGTGATGTTCACTTACCATCCTTAGCAAGGATCTCGGCGCTCTGTACATCGATTTCCTTGGAGTTCAGCACGATCTGCTTGGTAGGCTTAGTGACATCGAGATCGATCTTGACAACACCCTTGTAGCTCCACGATCCGCCGAATTCCAGGTCAAAAAGTGACAGGTCATAGTGAATTGGCTTTGCCCTGGTAGTGTATTAGAGCTCCAGGATCTCTCGCGTGATTATGTAGCTATGGATAGGTATCCATAAGTTCCACTCACACGTCCGGCAGCGTCTCTCTATCCTGTGCAACCATTGTGCGTGATTCGTAGGAGCAGCGTCTCACCGTGGGAGTATTTCCAAAGGAGACCGGAATAAGACGAAAAGATGCGCGAGAATGCAGAGGAGCTATATGGCGGGGCGCGAGGGAGGGGAAGGAGGGGAGCCGGCGGGAGGTTGGCGGGACGCTTTGATGGGTTGCATGACAACGAACAACATCAGCGCTCAGTCCGCGCTGGAGTCGTCCCTTGGCTACGAGACAACTTCTTCGTGACCGGACAGCCCACATCTGCTGCGACCCTGGTGCGTGGCTAGTGGGCGGGATATCTGGCGACGATTTTATCGATTCACGAGCTGTCTCGTCTTGCGAAGAGACTCGAAAAAAAAAAGAGCAGAGCAAGGGAGAAAGGGAGCTCCGAGGGAGCTTGGGCCTTGCCTATCATCTCCGACAGCCGCACTTCGCCCGACCCAGCAAGGACCTATTTTTTTCGCCAACGGTCGTGGCCAGCACTGCTACAGAAATCATGGCCGATTCCGATGAGGAATATATCGGAGAGATCACAGACGATGAGGAGGTGGGCTCCCATCAGGTGTCGCGCGACACCCGTTCGAGAAAAAGACAACGAGGAGGCGCGGAGTGGGAAGTCTCAAGAACATGGGAAACGCTGGTAGAAGGTGCAGATGGGACTATCAGCTCGACGGTGGAAGGCTTATTAGAAGCTGGGAAAAGGAAGAGGTGAGCTTGGCCGAGCAGGCTGCGTCTAATGGAGCTCCTCCGTCAAGAGTAGAAGCCAGAGATCGAGAGTGATGGTGCTGAACTGGGATTTCCTTACAGGCTGCTCAGAGATACGACTCCGCTGCAGCGAGGTATCATTCGGCATTTGATATTACTCTTGGATCTCTCGCAGGCCATGGCTGAGAAGGACCTCCGGCCTACGCGCTACCTCCTTATGATTCGATATGCGCAGGAGTTCGTCGTGGAATTCTTTGAACAGAACCCTATCTCCCAGCTCGGTATCTTGGGTATGAGGGATGGTCTGGCAGTCAGAATCAGCGACTTGAGCGGGAATCCCACAGAACATATCAGCGCCCTACAACGCCTCAGAGCGCAGGACCCAAAAGGGCTGCCCAGTCTTCAGAATGGGCTTGAGATGGCCCGCGGTGCACTATTGTATGTCATCTGAGCTCCATTTGTGCAATATCCTGAGTTTGATGCTAATTCACTAAAGCCACACCCCCAAACACGGAACGCGAGAAGTGCTGATCGTCTTTGGTGCCCTCCTTTCCTCGGATCCTGGGGACATCCACCAAACGATAAACACGCTTATAAACGATAAGATACGAGTAGCCGTGGTCGGACTCGCGGCACAGGTTGCGATATGCCGCGTACTCTGTGCGAAAACTAATAGCGGAGATGATACAGTGTATGGGGTTGCACTTAACGAGCAACATTTCCGCGAGTTGATGATGGAAGTGACAACACCACCTGTCCAGCATTCCCAGAAACAGGCTGCTAGTTCCCTATTGATGATGGGATTTCCATCCCGTACGGTTGAATCAGCTCCGTCTTTGTGTGCTTGCCATTCCAAGCCCTCGCGTGGAGGATATCTATGTTCCAGATGCAACAGCAAAATCTGTAGCCTACCCGCAGAATGCCCAGCATGTGGTCTTACACTCATTCTCTCCACCCATCTTGCTCGATCATACCATCATCTATTCCCACTTATGAATTGGGTTGAGGTACCCTGGCATAACGCCTCGAAAAGCTCTAATTGCTTTTCATGCGGCGTCAACTTCCCCCCAGTCCCGCCTGAGGATCAATGGCTGGTCACGGAGAACCACGCTCATACCAAAGGGATGAGTGTGAGCAGCCGTTACGAATGTACAGCCTGCGGAAATCATTTCTGCATTGATTGTGATTTATTTGCTCATGAGGTTGTGCACAATTGCCCTGGTTGCCAGAGTGGCCACATCAGGTCTGAAAAGAAGGAGGATGTCTCAATGTCATGAAAAATGGATTTTATCGGAGTTTATTGGAAATAATGAAAAATAGGCGCTCCTGGTCGGATTGTGTCGGCGCGCAAGAACTCGGAAAATGTGTGTACACTAGTTACAAACCTACTTAACTATGCATGAAAAGGAAAAATGTACAGTCGCGAAGTCATTGTTAGCATTATTTTCTGCAGTATTTTGTTGAGATCTATCCTGTCAAGGAAGTGGTAATGGGATATTGTCCCTCTGTCTGGATATATTAAGTATGCATTTCGTGGTTTTAATACAGTAATCATCAAGAACCCCTCATATCAGCATCCAGCGCACCAAAAGCCAGATAAACTATTACAATAATTTACCCCCTCCTATACCATTACCAATGTATGTATATCCATACTCTAACTACCAAGACTTAACGATAGACACTATAAGTAATATTAATACTTCGAAGTAGCGTCGTCTGCTACGTCATGGTCTTAACCCCTCCATTCAGTGTCCCGCTCCCGGGTCTAAAGTAATCAACTAACTTATCTACGGAGTACCTAGAATCGATTCAAAGGGCTCCGCACAACTCACATGCAAAACGAGGTCCGTTCTTTTTTGTCGTGATACCCACCAAGTACTCAGTTCGTTGCGTTGATTTCTTTTCGTTTTTTCTTTTTATATCGGTCGATATAGCTTCTTCTTCTTTTTATTATTATTCCGTGCCACACACACACAACACGGCAGGCTGAAATGGCATCTCCAGCAACGCCCGTTACGACGGGTACGACTACACTGGAATCACGCTTTAATGAATTGAAAGCATATCCATTCTCGACCGATCTCGAGTTTAAAAAGGGCCTCGCGGTTATTCTCGGTCATCCCGAGACGTCTGCCACGGATGAGGAGATCAATCGTGAAGATGACCTGGTGCTGCAGGCTAAATGCTTCTACTTCTCGAGGTGAGTCCGCTTTCTACTCTAGCCTAGTCTTGTGGAGATCTTCTTATGCAAAGGCTATAATCGGATGTGAACGGCGACGGACTAGATGCTTACTGATATATTACTTTTTTGGCAGGAAGGAGAATCTGACACCGCCTCTTGATTTTTCAGCGTATAGAAACTGGTTGAGGTCGACGTCTGCGTCTGCACAGTCGTCTAACGAGGCTCAGGAGCAGGGCAGCAAATCACAGGATGAGGTTCCACAGAAAGCAGAGGCGGCGTCATCTTCGCAGGCAGGAATCGAATCAAAACCAGACGGAACAACTAGCGTTGAGCCGGCATATCCTTCCTCTTTCGCGCATATAGTCGAGCTCATAACCACCGGACAACCAGTGCCTGGCATCCAAGAGATCCCAGATACAGTATTGACTGGCCAAGAGGCGCCAAGCACGCGGGAGAAAAGACGGAAGCCATGGGAGAAGCCCTCGACGGATGAGGCCGCCTCACAACCCCTAGAGGGTTAAACAATAAAGGACATCGACAAGCATCTGATCCAAGCCCCATGCTGCCTGCTGCTGACAGTCACGCCAGCCCCGTAGGTCTTCCCGATCAGTCCTCCTTTGACCTGCGTGACTACCATGTTGATGCAGCAGGATATACTATTGCAGCCTCTATTTCATGATCCTTCTCTACTTCTTGAATCAAGCGCTCGTGCCTCACAGACTGCTCGGGTGTATCAATAACATATGAACTGATATTCCTAGAGAAAGAAGGATTCGATAACATACAGGATGTTTTGGTAGTATGAGCAAGAAAGGTGTGCTTTAAGCCACCGCCACCGGTTCCTGCGCCTCCGGACAAGTAAGAAAATGAATGTGAAAAGAGTGACAGGAAAAGTAATCAAACATTTGAGGGAGATCCCTCCTGAGATAGAAAATAGTTGTGAATGAAAGCAGGTACACCAGTAATATTACTGCTGACAAGGGAACAAGAGCACTCATATGAAAGGAGACAATTGCCACGAGAGAAGCATGCTTAACCAGGGGCACCTCTTGCTTTTTCTCTCTCGGTAAACCAAAGCCCCGGAGATAACGATCCATACAAATTATGTCTTTGGGCTGCTTTAGAATGTGACCATCTTCAGAGATATGACAACTTAGAGTGACGGTCGTTAGCTGACACTGCAGCCGAAAGAATTAGAAATAGATATGTCGTACCGTAGTAGTAAACAGGCGTAAAGTTCAAACGATGAGACTGATTCGTTTGTGCTTTGGCGTTCATCAGCCAAGGCAGGACTTTTGCTGACGGTAGACGCCCTTGAACCAAAGACATAACCCACGCATCTGACTCCTAGAAAGAGCATATTATATTCAAATGTGTATTCGAACAAGTAGTTGTTGACATTTTTTGATTTTAGCGCGGATGCTGTCATCCACTTCTGGTAATCCGATCACAGGAGATCGTCACGATTCCATTGTCAGTTGGTTCAGTTAACGGAAAGGAGGATATCCAGTATTCCACTGGTTACCGCGGTTGAATCGACCACCAATTTGAGATGCCACGGGGTAGCGCTCGTCGTTCGGGTTGCCAAAACGGCTCAATTGGACGCCAGCACCTGGGCCAGGACGCGTTGTGTGAGAAGGGTTGCAGCAGAGCATGGCGACTCTTGAGCCAAACTTAGAACCGCGAAGGGAAACCATATGTTTTCTGTAGGCAATAGGTTAACAAATATATCTTGAAAGTATGCGTACTACCTATACCTGATGTGAGTAGCAACCAATTCGCGCTGATGAGGAGCTGCATTCATCAGGATCCATTGAATCAAGTAGTTTCCGTATTGGTCTCCCGCGACTATGCACAATCAGCATCAAGATATCCTTTTTTTCTTTTCTTTCCCAGAACCTACTGTCAATTAGCGGCATACGAGGGCGGTCCGGACGCCCGGTGCAGACGCGAGCAAGGTACCGGTCAAGGAACTCGCTACCGCCGATCTTCAGACACTTTTCCACGACTTTAGAAGCAAACTGATCCATGCTGTAATCAGTTGCCCAGAGAAGAATGTGTTCAATAGCCCGACTCTTGTCGTGGGGAGCGCCATGTTCACAGATGTGTTGTATACACCAGTTACCAAACTGGCCATGAGAGAGAAGATCGATCTTCGCCAGGACTTCTTCGATTGCTGGGCGCTTTATCATAGTTTAGTCTTTGGTCAAAATTACCGCAAGTTTTCGACAATTACCTTCTCATCTTCGACACAATTCTCAAAGATATTCTGTACTACGAGACTTCCAGTCTCGCCCAATGCCACCTCATGCCACATTCCTCGTAGGGCCTCGTTAACTTTCGCCATAATCTGTGGAGGCTCATTGCTCCAACGCAACTCGAAGAGCTTCTGCCAAACATGGCAAGCGTAACGGTGAATAACTGTCTCCGGAATCCGACGCAAAAGTTCATGGACCATCACAGCTTTGTGTTCCTCAGGGACACAATCAAAAGCCTTTTGGATCACATGGCAACCAAAAGGATCCATACTGAGGCTTAATGTATTGCCTCTGATCGCGTTTGCGATAGCGACAACTTGCTCAGGCGTTCCATGCTCGAAACAGCGCTGGACCAAGAAGTTCCCGAACCGGTTCACCATGAGAGGATAAGCTTGACTCACTATCGCTTCGATTATCTCGTACTTCTGCTCAGCAGTGCCAACCTTGAGCTTCTGTTGGAGAAATATAGAGGCTTGCTGGTCGTTTCCGCATACAATCTTGTCGACGATGTATTTCCAATCACACGAGACATTTTTGTCCAGGAGACGGCGATAGTTCAATGGCTCAAGTGGTGAGATATATGTCTGGGAAGAGTTTGTCCCAACCTTAAATATGTCAGATTTGTTTTAAAATTGCGTTAGGATATCTGGTACTTACCGCTGATCCTGCCCAGGGAGCAACATTTCCATTGGCCGAAGTGAATTCTGCAGCAGTTGGTGAAAGCGGAGTCCCAATGGGACGGGGCTGGTACGGCAGGACAGGGAACATCCCAACCTGCTGGTAAGCCCCAATATGCTGGTTTGGTGCTGGTCTGCTACCGATATTGTTCGGAACTCCAGCAGGAAAAGTGCCCCAAGGCGAATTCTGTGGAGGAAAGCAGGAGCCACCACGGTTCACTTGGGTGAAAGAGCGACGAGGTCCAAGGTTAGGACTTTGTAAGTACACCGTTTGCTCACCGGAGTACCGTCCATCAAAGCTAAATCCCGCATTAGAAGAAGGACCTGAGAGTACTCGATGAGCCTGGTATGGACCCTGGCCAGGATGGCACGGTGTGCCAACGTTGCTGTCCCAATCACGACTGTGCTCCTGAGCTCCGGAGTTACCAGGCATGGAAGGAAACTCGCGATAGTTCTTGTCATTCGAAGCTGGAAGGTTAGCCCCAAATACCTGTTGAGGGGTAGTCCAAAAACCGCGGGTTCTGTTATATGCACCAGCAGATAGTGCATCGGATATATCAGAGCGCGAATCATCTTGGCCAACCCATGACTCCGGGCGTTGGCTGACAGACCGAGTAGAGGCATTGAACGCACTTTGGAGGTTGCTAAGAGTTTGCTCCGTAATGTCACGGCCGTTAAAGTCAGCCTCTGAAGGCGGTCCAAGTGCTTGGTCAAGGGTATGCTTTATGACGCGTGTCTGCGCCAATTCTTGTTCCTGAAGCGCGATACGTGAGTTGGCAGCGAGTAACTCCTGCTTCAGGCGGAGCATTTCAATGGTATCTACTCTCTCATGGTCTCGCTTTGTCATATCTGCGCTGCTAGGGACCGTGAAAGGTTCAGTGGCAGGAGTCCGGAGCGATGCACCAGAAGAACCATCGTCTTCTCCCTGGACAGCGGAAGGAGTATTGACCCTGCCATGAAGCAGCTCCTGTCTCTCCAAAGACACCTGGCGCTCCAAAGTTTCGGCGATAGTGTCCTTAGTAGTCTTCTCAAGGATCGACTGAGGCTTAGGGGAAAGCTTGGCGAGAAGTCTCTCCATCTCGGATGTGTGCTGTTCAGCGGATGACGTGGTAGAGGAGTGTTCTAGCTTCTGCTTCTATGACTGTGAATCAAGAAGTCATCTACAAAAGAGTGAGATGGTCTGACCTTGCTCGACGGCACATCTTCGCCGTTGCTCACGCGGCACTGATTGTTTCCAGATTTCCCAGGCTTTGGAACTGCAGGAAGACAGCTAGACATGTTTGGATCTTCCTGCTTGGTGATTGAATAAGCGTCAGAAAGCTGATGTTCTGGGTGCCTATGAAAACAAAAAGAAAGACACGAAAATCAGAACGCGTCGAGAGATGGACGTACCGTAGCCACACGAGCCAAAGTAACTGTAAGGCCTTCAGAGCTGCCCTCATAGGGAATTGAAAGATGACCACGGCCCTTGTTGTCAGATCCCGCTGCTGGTCCAAATGGGAGCGACATTTCAACCCGATGAACACTGTTTGGTAACTGCGAGAAGGCTTCAAAAAATACGAGCGCCGAGAAAAACAGTATAGGGTACCAGATGAAAGGAAGCTGCAACAATGTGTGTTGGTCACCTGCACGCCCAGCGGGCTAGACGTGCTGAAATCAAAGACCAAAGAAGAAGCTTGAACAAGAGTGCTAGTACCAGGCACTGAAAGATTACGAGATTCAGAAGCAAAGCTGAGAGATATGCAGGTAGATAGTAGAAAGTAGAATTGAAAAGATGCAATGATCTGGCAAGCCAGATAGATACTCAAAGAACTCAACACGAGTCGGGAAGGAAGCTTAGAACGAGCGTAGGAATGGAAGGCTGGACGGTGGATAGAAAGAATTGAGAAGCGTCAACAGAGAACAGAGACAAGAGGGGGAGGAGGATGAGAAGGAGGAGGAGGGGGCGATGTTCCTATAACACCACTGTCCCAAAGAGGAAGGAGCATCAACAACCTGAACCTGGAAAGAACCTGTGGACCGGGGAATGTCGAAATACAGTCCTTGGGCACTCTCACATCCTGAAGGATGAAGTAGAAGATGCAAAAGACAAAGTACAACAAGTTTTTTGAGCTCACAGCTTTGTAGGCTAGTGTCTCGTGAAGCTACAGGAACGAATCGCCATAGTAAAACAAGTAGATCAGAGTCCTATGCGCAGGCTTGCTACCGGATAGAGTAGAGAGCACTGAAAAAGACCTTCAATGATTCAATGAAACATCGCTCTGAGCAGAACATCATCACAAAAAGAATTATCAGCAGCTCTTATAGTCATCTCTTGCTAGACATGTAATCATTAGAAAGCATATATGAATTGGCAAGTTTCTCGATCTCTTGGGAATAGAGAGAGAGAGTAGAACTTTGTCATGCGGAAGTAAATAAGAGCTATCAAAAGGCGTGGTGGCCGTAATTCTTACTCTCTGTATAAGGAACATGTTCTGATGAAACCAGTAGCCCCAGAACATTGACATGACCCAAGCATTGTGCAATGTCATTTCAGATATCGGTCGAATATAAGAGCGGTTAGTTGTAGGAACCAACATCGGGTTCGTTGGAGTAGCGTTTTATTTAACAAGAGAGTTACGAGGAGATATATCACACCCAACCTCTCTTGCCATGGGATAGACAAGCGATAATACCGCCACGTCCACTGAAATAGGACAGTATTACGAACACACAAAGGTCATCGAAGTTAGGCAACTGTGTGCCATTGCGTAACTATATCTTGAAGTGAAAGACCGGGGAATCGTAGATCCACGTAAGGAGCCGCCTTTGTCCCCATAGTCGAGGAGAAAAGATGAATCCCCGAAAGGGCTGGAACGTGGATGATAGGCATATCTGTGATTGGTTAGAGAAAGATCCCACCAGTCGCCTCTAATCTAACAAAGGCTAAGCTCTTTAGCTTGCGCCCAGAATCGATTTCGACGACATCGACGTTCAAACGGAGAGAGTGTTCCCTAACACGGTAACTAAATTTGATAGTAGTCCCTTAATCAGCTCGAGTGCCTGCTAATAATAACTTATAAGAGTACGCCGTATATTTTCCAGATGAAGGATGAAGCTGTACTTCGATATCATTATTATTATTATTGTCCACGGGCGAAGATGTCAAACACGTGATTTCACTGTGGCTTCCCGCTGCCGAGTACTTCAGCCTCTTAAAACGGACGCTGACGACGACTCGATACCAACGGAACCAATCCTTCCACGTTTTCCGAAACTACATATTACCACCAAACGAAAGCACTGTCGTTGCCCACGCCGGATGTCAAATCGAGTCGGTAACTAGACCAGGCGATCGATCCCCAGTTTATGTATCGACTCGCGATCCCAGACAATGCAGTGCTAGTTCAACACGTCCATTCGTTACCTGTTCCTTGCCGAGTCCAGTGTCTCGGCTGCTACACCTTCCGTACCGATGTTCAATCTGTATAGACGCTCTTTACTGTGAACAACTTGCAAAGGTTCCATTTCGATTCCCAATTGCGCCGTGGTAGGGTGCATATTGGAGATTCCGCCGAAGAAATTGCCTCTCGATTTCCGGTATGGTCTCCCCCGCGGAGGGTCGTACGATGTCTCAAGACGATACTGACATATCCAGTAGCCCGTAACTTAGGCCTGGGACTATGAGCACGACCACAGTGACCGGTACGCAGCGGCGAGCATCAATTCGGCAGACACAACCACCCGTGATACAGACATCAAGCGCGCATTCGATGCCGAGCCCAGTCGATAAATTCCCAGACTTCCATGATGATTCGCATGAGCCCTTAACAGATAAAGGGCTTCCTTCCCTTCAATATGCGACGAACGATACCTGGCAGCCGCGCAGAGGAGGCAATTCTCCTTGGACGCATGCTGCGGGGCCAAGAGGATCGAAACATCGACCGAGAAAGAGTATAAACGAGGCGTTGACCACCATTAGAACTGGGAATGGTGGCGTGAGCGCCAATGCGCACGAGCTGGCGGAGGCGCTCAGGGCTCCAGTGTCGGTCAGACTCATTGTAAGGCAGCGTCCCTGTTGTGATGTTCGTTTTCATTCCCGGCATCTTGGCTTACCAGCTTGAGCTCTCAGGTACTATGTCTTATCTGGTATATGACTTCGGCCCTGACGAATACGTCGTCTAAATCAATTCTCAACGCGCTTCCAAAGCCGATAACTCTTACTATCGTTCAGTTCGCTTTCGTCTCAATGTGGTGCTTACTGCTCGTATACATGTCGAGATTATTCCCATCACTCAAACGAGCAGTGCCGGCCCTCAAGCACGGCATCCGTCGCCCATCGAGGGAGGTGATTATGACGGCGTTGCCCCTGGCGATATTCCAGCTGGCTGGTCATATCCTCAGTTCCATGGCCACATCCAAGATTCCGGTATCTCTCGTCCACACAATCAAAGGATTGTCGCCTCTCTTTACCGTGCTGGCATATCGGTTTGTGTTCCGTATTCGATACGCAAGGGCAACTTACATGTCCTTGATTCCCCTAACTCTCGGTGTGATGCTCGCCTGCTCGACCGGTTTCTCCACCAATTTCTTCGGCATCCTGTGCGCCTTCCTAGCTGCAATAGTATTCGTCTCTCAGAATATTTTCTCCAAGAAGCTCTTTAATGAGGCAGCCCGTGCGGAACAAGACGGCCAGTCTGGAGCGCGTAAACTAGACAAGCTCAACCTATTATGCTACTGCTCAGCGCTTGCATTCATACTGACCGTGCCTATCTGGTTTGTCAGCGAAGGGTATTCTCTGATCAAAGACTTCTTCCAAGACGGTGCGGTTGAGCTGTCAGGAAAGAGAGGCGCACTGGACCATGGAGCCCTCTTTGTCGAGTTCGTTTTCAACGGCATATCTCATTTTGCCCAGAACATCCTAGCGTTTGTTCTGTTGTCCATGATCTCTCCGGTGTCCTATTCAGTTGCCTCTCTCATCAAACGTGTTTTCGTGATAGTGGTTGCGATCGTGTGGTTTGGGAGTCGCACAACACCTATTCAGGCGCTTGGTATCGCACTCACCTTTCTCGGGCTATATCTCTATGATCGCAACAGTCATGATGATGTTGCTGATCGTCGGGCGAATGCGGACCATTTCCGATCCAAGGACTCTGTTCTGCCTCTGAACATTGGCACTCCCAGCAAACCGCGAGACTCACATGGATACGGGTTCCCTCCCGCTAAGATTGGCGAAAATCGTCGTCCTGAAGGCTTCAGTGCGGCGGTTGCTGACCAGAGGAAGGAAGATGATGGACCGGGGCCAACAAGAGATAGAAGCACCTCACACACGTGGTTACCGCCTGGAACTAGGCAAGAGTCGACATGGCAACCCGGTGACGCAGGGTCTTCGAGATGATCTTTTGCAGGCCTTGCGTCTCTTTATGTACCATATTCGGATCATGATATATTTATTTGAATGGCGTTGAAGAATGTACTCTACAGACCCCACGGGGAAGACATGCCTGATGTCATGTCGACTGATCAGAGCATTAAAAGCGCCTTTGATCGTTTTGTGTCCAATCTAGATAAGGAATTTGGTAATGACATCTTATGTTGACCATACCATACATGCGAATACGCACCTATTAGACGATCATCTTGCGGACCTGATATCATTCAGGGCGGTTGATATCGGATACGGAGTACATAGGGTCCCCATATCGTCGTAGCGTAAACTCATTATTATTGTGCGATTCAACAGCGACAATGAGCAACGAAGAGTCTCCAGTTGTAGGGACATAAATACGGAAAGAAAGGAAGGAAAAGTTCGTCTGTAATAATATCATCCAGAACAATCTTTACGACCTGCATTGGCGAGAATAATAATGCAGAATTGTAGCGACCGTCGGTAAGGAACGGAACCGTAATCAGACAGAATCTTCTGCCCTCAGTCGCTCCAGCTACGGCGCCAAAAAGAAACTTGTTCTGGGACTGTGTAGCAGAGGAGGAAGAGATCAATCCTCAACTGAGAAGGATGCACTACCACCTACAATAATCACGCCCGTAATGAGTATTATATTTAATAAAAGAAGAAAGGGAAAAAAGAGAGGGGGAAAAAAAGAAGAAAATTGAGTGGTTGTTAATCAGCGGGACGGAGAAAAGAATGCTCCGCGATGCCGAACCAATCTGAAGCCGGTGATTTGAGACGCCATCCCGACGAGGGTCTTGGCAGAGAATCCGAGTGAGGTCAAAAGTACTTCGACCGCGAACAACAGCTACTCCATCCTCTGCCCTTGTTCCCCCCGCCCTTCTCTCTGCCTCTCTTGTCGCAGTATTTCCTCCTGTCCTAATTACTGCCCTCTCCATCATGCGGCCGCAGCTGCTTCGTGCGGCCGCCCGTTCGAGGCGGGTCCCGAGGATCAACTATCCCAGAACCTTCGCGTCGACGACCCCTCGGGCAGCCGAAGTGGAAATCACAATTGGTGCGTCTAGCATAGTCTGCTGTGTATTTCGGTGGTGGGAGATCATTGACTAATTGATTACAGATGGCAAAAAGGTTTCAGTAGAAGGTAGGAAGAGATTGGATGGTCGTCTGATGTCGTTTGCTTACATATCATCATAGCCGGCTCTGCCCTTATTCAAGCTTGTGAGAAGGCAGGAGCGACAATTCCGAGGTGAGAGGAGATGATCATATCTCTAATAAGGCTCAATGCTAACTTGAAGGCTACAGATATTGCTACCATGAGTACGCTACCCCTCTCCGCTAACCGCACATGTTGGATACAGATACTAACGCGATACATCAGGAAGTTGATGATTGCAGGCAATTGTGAGTATATACCGTTGCTCGCGGATATTATATGATGCCTAACATCTAGATAGGCCGTATGTGCTTGGTCGAAGTCGAACGCGCCCCCAAGCCTGTCGCCTCTTGTGCTTGGCCCGTCCAGCCCGGAATGGTCGTCCACACGAACTCCCCCCTCGCGCACAAGGCCAGAGAAGGTGTTATGGAATTCTTGTTGGCCAACCACCCCCTCGACTGCCCCATTTGTGACCAGGGAGGTGAATGTGATCTCCAGGACCAGTCCATGCGATATGGTGCCGACCGTGGACGATTCCACGAAGTGGGAGGCAAGCGTGCTGTGGAGGACAAGAACATCGGACCCTTGATCAAGACCTCGATGAACAGATGTATTCACTGCACTCGCTGTGTTCGATTCGCCAATGACATCGCCGGTGCCCCAGAGCTGGGAACCACTGGACGAGGCAATGACATGCAGATCGGAACATACCTGGAGAAGAACCTTGACTCCGAACTTTCTGGCAACGTTATCGATCTGTGCCCCGTCGGTGCCCTTACCTCGAAGCCTTACGCTTTCCGCGCTCGTCCTTGGGAGCTGAAGCACACCGAGTCCATCGATGTTCTGGACGCTCTTGGCTCTAACATCAGGATCGACTCTAGGGGTCTGGAGGTGATGCGTATCCTGCCTAGACTGAACGATGACATCAACGAGGAATGGATCAATGACAAGACCCGATTTGCATGCGACGGATTGAAGACCCAGCGTCTGACTACGCCTCTGATCCGGAGAGAAGGAAAGTTCGCTCCGGCTTCTTGGGAGCAGGCCCTGACCGAGATCGAATCGGCCTACCAGCGCCTGCAACCTGCCGCCAACGAGTTCAAGGCTGTTGCCGGACACCTCGTTGAGGTCGAGTCCCTGGTCGCTATGAAGGACCTAGCTAACAAGCTGGGATCCGACAACCTCGCTCTTGACCAGCCCGGTGGCTCCTCTCCTATTGCTCACGGTGTTGACGTCCGGTCGAACTACCTGTTCAACTCCCAGATCCACCGAATCGAAGAGGCCGATGCAGTCCTCTTGGTTGGCACGAATCCCCGCCATGAAGCTGCCGTTCTCAATGCTCGGATCCGCAAGCACTGGTTGCGCTCTGATGTCGAGATTGCTCTGGTGGGCGAGACCTTCGAGAGCACCTTCGAGTTTGACCACCTTGGTAACGACGTTACTTCGCTGAAGTCTGCGCTTTCCGGAGAGTTTGGCAAGAAGCTCGCTGAGGCTAAGAACCCGATGATCATTGTCGGTAGCGCTGCGGCCGAGCACCCTGATGCGAAGGCCATCTTCGAGACCGTCGGAGGCTTCATCGAGAAGCACGCCAACTTCAACACTCCCGAGTGGCAGGGTTACAACGTGCTCCAGCGTGCTGCTTCCCGTGCTGGTGCTTATGAAGTTGGTTTCACTACGCCATCTCCCGAGGTCGCCAACACCACACCTAAGATTATTTGGCTCCTTGGTGCCGATGAGATCACCGCCAGCGATCTTCCCAAGGATGCGTTCGTCATCTACCAGGGCCACCACGGTGATCGTGGTGCTCAGTTTGCTGACGTTGTCCTGCCGGGTGCTGCTTACACCGAGAAGTCTGGCACATACATCAACACCGAGGGTCGCGTGCAGGTGACTCGCGCCGCTACTTCGCTCCCCGGTGCTGCCCGCGACGACTGGAAGATTATCCGTGCTGCCAGTGAATTCCTTGGTGCCCCTCTTCCTTACGACGACATCGAACAGCTCCGTGACCGCATGGAGGAGATCAGCCCTGTCCTCCGCCGATATGATGTTGTAGAGCCGACGTCGGTCAGCTCCCTGAGCAAGGTCCAGCTCGTTGACCAGAACAAGGGCAGCAAGCCCAGTGGTGCTTCTTTCAAGAAGGTCATTGACGACTTCTACTTCACTGATGTGATCTCAAGAAGGTTTGTTAAACCCGGTCGCAGTATTTGTGAGGACTCTTTTTCTAACATCCTATGCAGCTCTCCGACGATGGCTCGTTGCTCTGCAGCTAAGGCTACCGGCAACCCCGAAACGAATTTCATGGCACCTGGGGAACTGTCTCCCCAGGCCGCGTTTGCCTAGACTGCGAGCGGCGTAGTTAGTCTGTTGATTGATCAGTATTCATTTTGGGCGTTTCTCTATGTATCACTCTGTACTCGATTGCTTATGCCTGTCGCTTTTTGTTTCCAATCACAAATTTCTCCTTTGTTTTTACCTGGCGTATGTCTCAGTGTGTCTCTCTCCGACCAAGCTTCCTAGGGCCAACCGTCCTTTGTAGGAAGCGGCGGACTTGTACATATAGATCGACACGTCAGAGCATGAAATCCTGAAGAGTGGTTGGTGTTCGAGAAGAGCCCGCAGATTTGAACTCAAGCCCTTGTAGATCTATTCTTTGAAGTGAACATCTGTCCTTCCCCTTTGTGAGGCATCGTAGCTACGAGCTATTGCGGATCCATACGACGGAGCAGTAGGATAAGAGGCACCAGCATTGTCCTATACTACAGGAGCTGGCAATTGAAGATTTGAATAGCTTGACATTACTATAAAGAGCCACGGTTTTGACTAGAGGGGAGTGACTTTCGCTTTTGAGCTAACTACAACTCATCATCATCTGTCTCTTCATCATCTTCTGGAGAAGGACGAGATGGAGGTGGCTTCTCTGCTGGGGGACTTTGGGGTTGATCCCTCGCTCTGGTTCGTTTAAAAGGGAGCTCTCTTCGCGGTGGAGGGGTATGTCGGCTCTGCAGGGCAGGTGGTCCGGCATTTCTTTGTATCCCACCAACTGCATTCACCTCTGCTACTTTGGCCTCCTTGCCAGCTGGAGGTGGAATTGCCTCGTTGTCCTCCATGTCATCGTCACTTGCGGTCTCTTCCTCGTCTTCCAGCGGTTGAGGCGTTGAGGGTCTGTCGGAATCTGTTTCTTCTTCTTCCTCCTCATCAGGAGCTGCGGCTGGGGGGTGTCGACCTTTTGGTGTGTCGACTTCCATCTTCTCGAAGCCGTCTTCGTCGCTATCAGCGTCGACGGGGGTTGCTACTTTTCTTTTAGAAACTCGACTCGCTCCGGCTTTCCTTCTTCGGGATCCGTCGGAAACAGCAGCTTCGAGCTCATGGGCTGTGACGGGGTAGGACTCATTAGATGGTTGTCTACAAGGAAAGGATTTTTTTTTTCTATGAAAACACCCACCTTTACCAGGGTCCACATTGGAAGACGCCAGCAGGCGCTGTTGGTTGCGAATCTTGAGCTTCTTCTCATTTAGCAGCTGGACGCATTTAGCGATTAATTGATCCTCATGCTCGCTCTTTGCCCGAACCAGCTCTTCAAGCTGCGCATTCAATTTGCTGATGGTGTCTTCTGCAGCGCGGTATCGAGCACTCAACGAGGCCACCTGCGTTTCAAGGGTGTCTGCAGCAGATGCAGTGATAGCCGTCCATTCGAACAATTCGATGGCTTGTTCATCGTCTTGTTTCAAGGATATAGAGCCTAGTCTTTGCTGTGGTGTATGCGTTAGATGGGGCTTTCACCAAGACCCAAAGAGGCAATTCTGGTGAATAGATGGCATACTGTAATGGTGTCGATTCTCTTTCTGATCAAAATGACCAGCTCCTTGTCTTCGTCGCCCTCTCCACGAATACTAGCCGTGACCTCCAAGCCGGTGGTCCAGGTAGCATCGTGGTCGGAGGGCGGGGATTGTCTGAGAACATAGCTCAGAATCTGAACCCATTCGTCATCGCTACCCTGGTAATTCTTCGCCCGGAGGCTCTTCACACGCGACTGTCTCACTGTAGTGAAGCTGTTAGCACGCCGCTAGCGGATTGTCGTAGAAGGATAACGGGCTGATCCACCTGAGCCGACATATGGCGCCTCTCCTTCTGTCGCGACCAATTTCAAGTCCAGTGGCTCTGAGCCCGACCTGGAGACGTGGATGAGCACGTAAGCAGTCGGGTCATCAGTCCTCGATAGACGCAATATGCGAGGGGCTGGTGGCTCGGCGGAGGACGACATTGGAATGACCGAATGGGAGTCGCAATGGGCATTAGAACAGGATCAATGCTGAAATAAATATGGCGGGGTTACGCCCGGGAAATTACTTAATACCAGGAGATTTTCCAGTTGGAATGGCACGAAATAATAACGCGCGGGACTTTATAACTGATGGCGTCTGCGTGGGTTCAGGCAGACATGGTCAAGGCGGGATATTTAATATTAGTAGCTTCCAGGCAGCTCTCGATGGGGTTTCACTACTGCCAGGTACGGTGAAGATAACGGTTTAAGCGTTCTAGTTAGTTACCTGGGTACCTAGTTTACTAAGTACTCAGAACTTTTGTTTACAATCTTCCCCGATTCATTCATTATTATTCCAGCATGCCTTTTTCTTTTTCTTTTTCTTTGTCTCTTTTTTTAAGTCACGAATAATTCAGGTAGAATAAGTCTTTACAATCCTCTCATAGCTATAACCAACCTCCCCGGGAACTATATTGCTCGATGTCTCGCCTCCCTCCGGCATGCTCTGGTGCTTTTTGCGCCAAAGATCACACTAAGAGCGCTTAACGTTCGTCCACCCGCGACCTCATTCCACTTGGACGCTGGGGACGGCATCACCAAGCCACGTCTTATCCTTTGTCTCTCGACCTCCTGGCGCGTTGCCATCTCTCACTCATTCCGGTTTCCATCGTCGTGGCTGTCTTCGCGTTGCCTGGAACCCCCCGCGTTTATCGCCCGACCCGCTCTCTGGGAGATTCGTCCTTGCATCGTCTCCCACTTCTTTGATCTTCTGATCGCCCAGAGGCTAGACTAGACCCCAAATTCCAGCTGGAAGCTGGAGACTCTATCGCTTTTCTTGTTTCTTTCTTTCTTTTTTTCCAGGATACGACCGTTTATTGCTCACCAGCATCCGCCTCAACGCAGAAGAAGCTACAAACGAGCTTCTTAGTCCTACGATCACGGTCTTTTGAAACTACGCGGCATGACGTTCGATCTTCCGCGTATCCCAACTGCAGCATCTGATACCTCCTAGTCCGCTATCTACTCCGATATAACTCTGATCTTGGGTCGCATCTAGTCCGTTAGTTACATGGTCGTCCTGCCATCCTGTTACGCGGCCCTTCATCCGATATGGAGGCGTCCACTCTACGACTGCACCACGCTGAAGAGGAGCTGATTGAATGTTGGGATGACGATGGTGACCTGCAGTGGACGGATGATATACAATTCCCTGCTGCTTCGAGCGCGACCTCTGTGACAAGCTCGTCAGTACGCCGCTCTGGACACCGTGATTCCATCTCATCTCGCCGTTCAGCCCGTTCCGATCTCGACTCCAACGCAGGTGACGAGGATTGGCAGGTTCTGCTGCAAGATAATGACGAAGCCGCCACAGAGGAAGCCATTGCGTCCGCCAAAGATGCCGGCATTCCAATTCCACCCAATGTCCCCAAGTCTGCCTTACTTGGGGGCGCGATCAAGAGGCTCGGCCGTAGGAAAGTGAAAAAGAGTGCTGTTGAAGACTGGTCTGAAGACTTGGATCTATCAGAGGTCAATGGAGAGCTGGTATTGAGGGAACATGAGACACGCATCTTTCCCGACAGTCTGCGTCAAATTGGCTCCGCCGTTACAAGCCCGGTCAAATGTCACTCTCCGAACATTTTTGATATAACATCATCGCCGCACTCTAGACCGACTGTACCCAACCTAGCCGCTTTCAAAGACTCCGATGATCTCCTCGATACGGGCGATATCCCCACAATCAAAGTCCCGAAGCCGAGAGCGGCCCAAAGGCAAACTGTGCTGAACAATCAGAATGTCACCGAAGACACGGATGATTTCGATCATGACCTCGAGTTTCCGGATGACGGGACGCCTCTGAGACTCTCGACACGGAAGGACACTCCAGGTTCTTCCAACCATACTCCGGATGATTTCGACCTCGAGTGGGCGGAAGGAAGCATTGGCGTCCGTTTTGCGGGAACTATGAGGGACGGTCGATCAAATCGCAGTTCTTCGGCCTCTGCTCTTAGTCCCAGTGTTTCTAGTTGTTTGACTGCTGAGAGTGATGATGGCTTGGATGGTTTGGTCCTTCCTGATGGGCCCTTGAATCTCGAGGAATCCCTGAGGAAGCGGCAAGAGTCGCAGCCTCCACAGGATATCCCCGACACGCCCTCGAAGGTGCAGAGGACGGATCATGTTTCAGCCAAGGAGGATTTCTTCGATGATCTTGAGATAGGAGACGGCGATGTGTTCAACCCGGGAAAACTCACTCTCAACCGGAATATCAGACGCAAGACAGAACGTCCATCTAGCCCTGCTCGTCGCTCTGCAACTACGATCACTTTCACAAACAAGCCCGTCTCCCCTAAAACCCGAATTCCGCGCCTCTCCGGGCATGGCCATGATCGTTCTCATTCTACCCACCTTGAACCCGTCTCTGAGAGCGGTGCTCCCCTCCAGCAGTTTCGAAGGCCGCAGTCGAGATTTGGAGGTCATATATCTCACTCTTCCCTTCCTACGCTTCCTACATCTTCTCATACTTCGACGCCTTCGACCCCCGGCCGTCGCAATTTCGTCTTTAACCCTTCAAGGGATATTGTCAAAAATGAGCCGACTACTACTAGTGCTCAGCTCTTGAGAGCAAAGAGATCCATGCCGGCCATGCGTACTGCGCCCGGGTCTGCGACAGGGCTGTCCTTCCAGCGCTCTCCGGGACGTCACGACGGAGCTCCTCGGCCATCTTCGTTGACTCGGCCAAAAACCCCGGTCGAACGCATGACGAATGACTCGCGCTTGGTCTCTAACCGCAGAACACCTGCGCCATTTCTTCCAGCAGGCGCATCTCATGATCAATCCCATCATGTTAGCGTCAAACCCCGTAACCTTCGACGTAAGGACTCGGATAGTTCTACAGATACTCATTATACCCAGCGGCCGACCTCTCGTCATTCAACTTCTACGCGGTCAGATACTCCCGGTCGTTCTTCGACCGAATTAGCCCCTGAGACTCTAGCGGCAGCTGCTAAGCGCACTATCACCCGGCCAACCAGGAGGCGAAACTTCGGTGACGGAACCGAGCTCGAGTCGTTCGATGATCTTCCAACGTCCGCATCAGCTGAGAGCAAATTCGTCAAACAACCTGTCGGGCGCGGTGCTCCTAAATCTCTCCGTCTTAAATCGAATCAGTCACAGACTTCGTCGGGAAACCGAACAGAGCATCCCTTCCCCCCAACCACTCCCGTAACTTCTTCCAGGCCACAGGACTCTACTCCACGGTTTGCACGCGACACTGCTGCCTCTAGAAATGCCAGGGAACAGCGCATAGCTTCATTGAACATGAGCCTGAGGGACCGTGATGGCGGCCCTCTAGCTCCTGTCAGTGCAAATTGGAAGGCTCAAGCCGGCACTCATGGCTCTAGCTCTTCGTCGACAATCAAGAGCAGAAGAGGAAAGTCGGGAGGTTTAAACAAGCCTCACTTGATCAAGCCGCTGGGAGCGGGCGTACATGAGGCTAAGTGTGCGTTAATTCCATATGTTGTAAGAATACTATGTGCATCTAAGCTGACATCTCTTGTTACAGCCCTCAAGGGAATGCAGTACAACCCTTCTACGTTCCGCTGGGAAGGGAACGAAAATGCTTTGGCTGGCTTTGATGCATTGGCGTCTCCTAAATCACCAAAGACGGCGCCGGCTCTGATAACGAATGTAGGTGCAATGCAAGGTGTGCAGGTCGTTGGAGGCATGGTCTTTGATCCTCGGCGGATGTGCTGGCTCAAGCTCGCGGCGACACAGCCCGGAACCGAAGGAGTCGCTGTGGTCGATGAGGATGAAGATCCATTTGCAGGTCTAGAGGATCTTAAAGACAATGTGTCAAAATCACGTGGGCCCCAGGCAACGAAGACGTACGACTCGAACGAAGGCGATGGCGCGGCAAGCGGTGATGATAGGAGCGGTGGTGATTCTTCGGACGAATGGCCGATGACCGAAGAGTTCGACGTCGGACCAGAGTTTATCAAACGACAAAGGGCGGAGGAAGAAAAATGGAGGCGCAAAGTTGATAAATGGGTCAATGCTGACCGTGGAAAGCTCGGCGACAGTTGGAGATGGGCTATTCGCAGCTTGGTCAGGACTGACGCTGGGCATTTCGACGCGGAGCCGATTGAGACCGCAGATAATGGCAATCGATTCTTGCCCTGATACGGTTGAAGTGATGAACGAATCATCTAATGAAACAAAAACGCGATACACGACTACGCATATGTCACCCGAGGAAAGATCCCTCGCAATTCGTGACATGTGCCTCTTCCCACCCCACGCACAGCATTCCTGAAGCTCGAAAGTTGCGGTACTATCCCTCACCGGCTTCTTGAAAAAAACACTGCTATAACTCGATAATGACAGCATTCTATCGCTGGGGAGCACAGAACAGCTACTCTGTCTGGCTGACAGATGCTCTATGACTAATGACGATGAGGCATTTTGGTTTAATTGATCCATTGGGCGGTGTTTTGACTATCTGGGGTCTTTCTTAGGTTCCGTTTTTGCAACTTTGTGTTTATAAACGCTGTTCATCCCACGCCTTGCTGAGTGTGCTCATCTCAGGACCTGGTGGAATCAGGGGTGATGACTATGTTTCTATGGGCGACACTGTATTTATATTTGTTGTTTTATGTCAATAAAGCTTTTTGGCAACAGCGCTTCGGGAACTCTTCACGGGTCTAGAAATCTCAATACCGCTGTCTGCTTGCACTATCTTGCTCTGCTGTATCATTGCCATCTAGCACGCGCAGCCTCCTGTGCGGAAAAAAAGTACAAGGGAAATCTTGAGGATAGGCTGCTCCTTTCCAGTTATCAGCCAGGAAGCACAATCGAATCCTTCATGCCGCTTGTGCCATGGCTAAAAGCAATGTAGTAAAGAACCCCGATGTTGGGCCCACACTGGTATAGCATAACGAGAGGTCGGCGGGTCATCCTATACCGACATTTCCCGCCGTTGAGAAATCGACTCTCTAACGAGATAACAAGAACTTCCATTTTCGGGTAGTACTCATGATAAATGTCTATTAGACGAGAAGAGGCAGCTGCAATCAGGTGAGGCGAAAGAAAATACGATGAGGACCGCCCTCATATGGGCAATATACGGGACCTTGAAAAGAGAAACAAAGTAACACAAGGTAGGGAATGACTCCACAACTCTGCAGTGAGGTGAGGTGCTAGTTAGTACACTTGAAATTTCTACAAGAGGCACGGGGACTCTGCGCTTAGAAACACGAAACAAGATGCATGTATACTAACTATACAAGGAGTTATTTTGGATTATTCTGAAGAAAAGAAATTCTGCAGACGGTAATCGGGATATAGGGGATGGAATGAGGCGATTGCACTGCATGATAATAGCAAGAGCAGAGAGAGTAAGTATCCAATAGACATTTACTCATTAGGTAGTTTGGAAGATTATCTCGTCTACTATGCTCGTATCCTGACAGGCATGGGCACAGAAGAAACCAAAGAAAGCTATTAGTTAATCCCGAAGTATCCGTTCGTTTAACAAGTTCTATAACCAAACAGAGATGGTCCTGCGGTTCCGGTAGTGTGGCTTGCTTTGTAGGAACAGGGGGTTTGGCTTCGTTCCTTTGTTTTAATCTTTTGTCTTTGACAAGGGAGAATGACAGGGTATATACATGCAGACAATGAGAGGGTAAGGTTAGAGGAGGGTTAGATAGATATGTAGTTAGTTCCCATACAGGGATAAAAGCTGGGGCCTAGACTAAGTATGTACATACATTAACTATAGTTACTTGCTTGTTTGGTTAAGGGGACCGAACTTTGACTGACTGTTGACTAGCGCTTCAGGAAGTTATGGTCAACGATCAAGATCCATGTCCCAGAAAGGTAAATAATAATTGATATGATATATGGGAGATCAAAGTTAGGAGAGATCAGTTTCTGAATATTCCGAGTCCCTCAAGTCCACTGCAACCTCGAAATGTATAGTACCGAGTACATGGCTCAAGTTCCTTTCAGGAAATGGGATTGCATTTCATCATTCTCGACACGGTCTATAGTGCTGCTTCTTCATGTATTGCTAGTATCGTGCAACAGTATGTATCTAGGATCCGACAAGATACATCCAGGGAGTTACTGATTCCGCCGCCGTCAAGTCTAGCTCACCTTTTCAAGGGTCTAGATCCAAGTCCAGAGACCAGGCTATATCGTGAAGGATCGGAGAACTTCGTGCTGTCTGTCTGACTCAAAAGTGCGGTCTAAGCGTAGAATACTATTGATTCTCAGGCTTTAAGCTGCAGGTAGTTATGTGTGACATGATGACTAGTTGGGTTCGACGGCCGATGTCAGTTAGTCATTGAGAGACTTAGCAAGGCTATGGTAATTATCCATGCCTTCGTTTCGTGAACTGTTCATTCTCTGATCCCAATAATAGATAATTGATGGCAATAACCCCGGCCCTGCTGTCTGCTGAACCGCACTTGGAAATCCCGTGATAATCTAATAGCCCATCGGATTCTGGCGCTATTCATCCCAAAAATGGTATATAGTTACTATTTATTAACGAGACCCAGTTCTCCACGGCTCCGCTACTTAATGCCGGACGTTGCCCGATTGCATAGATATACACTACCTAGACGACTGGTCTACTTTGCTCAATGCGAGCAGCACAAGCAGCAAATCGGAGAACACCGTTTGCTACTTCTCATGCCCGATCTCGCGACGAATCCTGCGCTACTTGTTCTGCACTGAGTGGACGGCGATTTCTCCTGTTCGCTGTCCCTGCAGCAGCGCACATTATCGGAGATCTCTTGTCCTTGAGACGCTCGTTGCGATCGCAAGAAGCCTACCCTAGTCACAGTCCGGCTATTACCATCGCAACTACATCATCTAGAAGCTTTTGACTATGTATGTATATCTCGCTTCTTAGCGATACTATCCAGTATCAGATTTGGTTAAGACAGATAAATGCCAGAACCGATAGAGTCCATAGTGCGGAGACCGCTATACCCATAGCAGCGTAGCTTCAATGGTCCAGCTAGGTCGCTGAGACATTGTCATAAACAAACGCACTTATACGAGCCATTGAGAAGATCCTCTCCAGAGATCTGCAGCAATGATTCCACGACATACAAAGATTGCTTATGCCTTTTCTCATTGACGGGTAGAAGACACCCAGAGTCAGAGGTCTGGACAGCAGAGCTGCATTTGCAAAGGACATATGAGAGAGTTGAAGGGCACGTCAGAAATGGTCCAGGTGTCCGTCATCATAGTGCGGTGGGCATTCCTAAGTGGCTCATCACCTCGAGGCAATGCAGTAGATACGTCGCACAGAAAGCAGCCGCCTGGGAGACGTGAAACGCTCGATTGTGCCTCGTGGCTAGACACGGATTTGACACTGCCAGCCCAAATCACCCCAGGACACGAGTCTCCGACGATATGGATTTCGCAGGAACCGGAGTTCTATCCCCCTTGACCCTGATTTATTGCACGCAGGAGACATCATGCCCAAATAAGGGCTCTTCTGTGCATGCCACTGCTGCAGATGAGGGGCGCCCGATGGTTCCCGGCATCGCACTGTCACGGTCAGAGAAAACGAAGTATGTATATCGGCCAGGTCTAGATGACAGTTGAGCCTACACAGACATTTCTCTGAAAGGTACCAAAGTCGGATCGCGAGACCTATCATGGATCTCTGACGACTTTGTTGGCGCCATAGCTGGCCCCCAATCCCCCGATCACCGTCCGGTCATTGGTTATAGCCTGTCCCGGCATACAGCACCCTTGGATGACATTGCAGTAGGGCCACCCTCCTCGACGTGGCCAGCGAGCGTGCCATGTATATTTCCGTTGATGAAGACATTGTTGAATGAAGTCGGTGAGGAAGCGCAACGCATGAGCGCCTTGCGAAGATCCATGCTGCTTGGGGCTTGCAGTGATGTGAAAACTCACCGTGGCTGTTCTTTGGCTCTGAATCAGCGAGGCCCGGGCAGAAGAATGGAACAACAAGCTGTCTGCCCCCGTTGATCCTTATACCAGGCGAAAATGATGCTCTTTACTCGATTGGGTTTGACCGCTTCCGGCTTGGATTGTCGATGCAACTTGCAGTCAGATATCCAGATCCATGCAAGCTCCACCTTATCCCCATTTCCCACGATGGTTCAGCTGACTTTTAGTATCTCGCCCCGTACCTTACAGAGAACACATCTATTGCATTATTTGCTGTCCCTTTCCAGGGATCCTATGCTCTATGTTTCTTTCCTCTCATGGTCGCTTGGATTCTGCAGGCAGGGCGTCATGGTCTCGTGGAGCTCTCTTTTGAACTCTTCTTGCCACACGTACTCGATGTACAGCACCCGCATGCGATCCCATGTTTCTTTTCTGCTTGTAGCTAGCCAGACTAGCTATTTGTATGCTATCCTTCGCCCTTCTTGTGTCTTGAGATTGCTTCCTGATACCACCTGGCATTCAATTTCCCATAAAGAAGTGTTTCACCATTCACACTGGTTTCTTGGTGTTGAAGCCCTTCTTCTGTCTTTCTCTTCTTCTTGATCTCGGTTCCTCTATCGACTATATTTATACAATTCATGACAACTCAGTCTGGGGTTCCAGTTGTGGCAGATTGAATACGATATCCATAATATTGACTCATTAGTGGACTTGAAAGCCGCTAAATACCTCTCTCAATTACTCCTAAGCACACAAAGACTTGTACCATACCGGCATCCCCTGTGTTCTGTCGTCGATATATTACTTTCCCAGTACTATCTAGATCAAGCCATCATGAGTGGGTACGGAAAATATAGCAGCCAGGGGCACGATAACTACTTCATTGGCCAGCAACTGAATATATCTGGCACATATGACAATGTCGAACCGCATGAGCTTGGGTACGCTGAGTCTGCAGCATACAGCTTCTCCCAGCAGCCGTTTAGCACCTATTCGACTCAGCTCGGATCATTTGCTCAACCGTCATGTCTGTCTCAAAATCCTCCGGATTCGGGAGCATCTTACGCCCCTAGGCAGTATCTTTCTCCAATTTCTCCACAAAACCAGATCTTCTCCCAGGGGTTGCCTCACAAATACTCAGACTATGCATCCCAGACGCACTATCTTCATTCCCCGAGATATCTGCCTCTGCGGTCTCCGTTGCCTCGAGATGAAGTCGAAAGTCAAGAGTCGTTCGATGAGAGCACAATGCTGTCTGAACCTGTCATACCTCCACTGCAAGGTTTTCCAGATGTTAGGGAATTCGACCGGTTAATGGCAAGGTATGTTGTCCATTTCCCATCGAATGAGCAGACAGACACTTTGCTCATCAAATTTTCAGTTATGTCGATGATCTTTCTGTGAAGAAACAAGACAAAGCACTTATTCACGCCGCCAGAGCGCGGAATATCAGGAGCGTGCTGATGGACCCGAAGGATACGGCTGTCGAATCTGCTCAGTTCAGGTACGTAAATAGATATCCCTTCATCCAATTGAAGAAGCCTGCCATTATATCGCCTCTATCCAATCTCCATCTTTATTCAACTATACCAATGGGAATCTCTAACGATGAAAAATATAGGTTCTGGGTCAAAAAGATGTTCAAGCTCCAGGCAATTGACGGACAAAACCCAGAGGTAACATGATGTCACATGTTCAACTCTTGGATGATGCTAATTCTGATGGTATTGAAACAGTGCAGGATGATCTGTCATGAGGGAAAGCCAGTAGCTATTCGCGAAAAGCTATTCAAGATTCTTACAAAGGCACATCAAGAATGCCAACACGGTGGTCGAGACAAGACCTCTGCCCAAGTGCGTCGGGTATATTCATGGTAAGTCACGCCGGACATGTCCTGATAAAGTGGCCTCAAATATGCTGGTCTTCTGTGGCTTTTATCTGACAGAACACATATCCAGGATCCCCAAGGAGCTTATTTCCCGTTTCGTCAAGATATGTCCTACTTGTCAAGTTCGTCGACGAGGATCCCGTCTTACACCTCCTAGCTCACGGAGGGAATCACCGCAACTTGAACCAGCATCGCGGTCTCCAACGGATATCTCTCCCCCCGTATCTAGGAGACAGTCGGTAGTCAGTCGACACGCGAACCTAGACAGGTTGCAGACACATGTGCTTAGTGAGTCTCGCAGCCAGGGCGATTGGGATAATGGCCGCCAACAAATTCGTGAACAGCCAGGTGAAAGTCACGGGATGTCTTCTTTTCTTAGCGATGCCTTACATACAATGCCCAATTCCATTGCCAGCCCTTTGAACCCCCCAAGGAGCGACCCATCGCTTATTCCACCTCAGCTCAGGTATAACCCTGTCCTCGTGAGGAACGATGGCACTCCGAATCAGCGTTCCTTTTGAGCCTTGCATAATATCCTTCTCTTTTCTGACTTGGATATCTGGAACACGGGCAGTGAACGGAGAAAGGAGAGCTCTTGCATTCGTTACGCATCAGGTTGACCTGGGCGGGCTACTGTCGTGTCCAGATAACGCTTGGACGTTTCTGATATCGGCCTATTCATCAGTCTGTTTTTTTATTATTCCCTACGCAGGCATCAGCATTGACGCTCGAACAGTTCTGGGAGAACAGTGGCGTTGACAGGTCCTTTTCTCATTCTTCATGTATTTCCTTTTCTATTTCTTCCCTAGGACGACAAAAGTTATTGCCAGTATGCAATAAGGCGCTTGGAATAGCAGGCAGGAGACGACCAGGCGAAGTTGGAAATGACTAACTACATGCTAATACTAGTTTCCTAGTATGATATCATATTTCTGTACTATTTGTCAGATATAGTTATAAATACATGTGGCAGGTAACAGGGAAGATTGTTGCACCTACAACCTACTTTATAGCGGGACTGGGGCCTTAACTATATACGCGCAAATCTGTACACTAACTTACTTAGAGTAAAGCAGGCTGTGGAGCGATAGGCGCGTATTATCACGTGACGGTATTGGAGCAGAGGCGAAAGTCGGCGTCGGAGTTCTCGATCGCAACCGCGCTCGATTCCCATCAGAAAAGTTTAGCTCGCGCAAGCACCTTAATACCCAGTGGGGAGCTCTTCGTGTCTTTGACGAAGCTTGATACGATATCGGACCATCCTGACGCGAGTATACGATCCATCCACCAAGATAGGAGCTAGGGCCCTGTCCCTTTTCGTACACCATGTCGGCGGCAACTGCGAAACTTAGCAAGAATCAACTGAGAAGGCAAAGGAAGAAGGAGAAGAAGAATAATGAGGTATGTCATACGTGCACACTTCTGTTGAGTCATTTGCTAACTATTATTAGGACGCTGCTGAACCGAAGGTCGAGCCTTCAAAAGTAGAGCCCGAAACTGAACCATCGACATCAAAGGCACATGATGACAAGGATTCGCAACTCTCACAAATTTCGGTAGACCCTAACGATCCCTTATGGGATATGTACAAGGATGTCATAGGAAAGTTTGAGGATACGGAAGGAGAAGGCGCCGCGCCCAAAGAGCCCGAAAAACCAGAGGTGTATTACGACGATGATGACGAGGTTCCAGATGAAGAGGAGAACCAGGCGCCCAAATTATCGAAGCGGAAACGGAAAGAATTGAATAAGCTCTCTGTTGCTGAACTTAAGGCAATGGTGCACAAACCCGAGATTGTGGAGTGGACAGATACATCAGCCCCAGACCCGCGTTTGCTCGTTCACGTCAAAGCCTATCGAAATGTCGTCCCTGTACCTTCACATTGGTCGCTGAAACGGGAATATCTCTCTTCCAAGAGAGGTGTGGAGAAACCTCCCTTTGCGCTTCCCAAGTTCATCCAGGAGACGGGTATCGCTGAAATGCGGGACGCCGCCCTTGAAAAACAGGAACAAGCAACTTTAAAGCAGAAGCAGAGAGAAAGAGTAAACCCGAAAATGGGAAGATTGGATATCGATTACCAGAAGCTTTACGAGGCTTTCTTTCGATTTCAGACAAAGCCCGAACTCACTCGTTACGGCGAAGTTTACTACGAAGGCAAGGAATACGAGACGAATCTCCGGCACTTGCGCCCTGGTGAGCTCAGTGACGAGCTAAAAGAAGCGCTCAATATCCCACCAGGCGCACCGCCTCCTTGGCTCATCAATCAGCAGCGGTTCGGACCCCCGCCGTCCTATCCTGCTCTCAAGATTCCTGGTCTGAACGCTCCTCCGCCCCCGGGAGGCATGTGGGGTTACCATCCCGGTGGCTATGGAAAACCTCCAGTGGACGAGCATAACAGACCTCTCTATGGAGGTGATATTTTCGGTGTGCTGCAAACGCAGCAGAACGTGCAACAAGGGGAGCCGGTGGAGAAGGATCTCTGGGGAGAACTACAGCCTCCAGAAGAAGAAGAGGAAGAGGAAGAAGAAAGCGAAGAGGAGGAAGAGGAGGAGGAGGGTGACGAGGGAGGATTGCAGACACCCAGTGGCTTGGAAACTCCCAGCGGTATTGTTTCCGCTGTACCAACCGAAATCGGAGGAACAGAGAGCATAGCTGGTGAATTCGATGTGCGCAAGCATGGTCGGGGAACAGAAACCGAGGAATACACACAACCAAGAACTGCGTACCAAGTCATTCCCGAACAGCAGACCCGCGTACACGGTTTCTTCGGAGGCGACAGAGCATATGATCTCAAAGCAGCTCAGAGTCACATTCCCGTTCTTGGGGCAGAAGACCAGAACCGGAAGAGGAAGAAGCCGGGCGATGTTGAAGTGTCTGTTGATCCGGACTCTTTGCAGGCTCATGATGGCATCAATAAGGAGGACCTTCAGGGTCTCTATGATGCGCAGAAACAGCAAGAGCATCCTAATTGGGCTTTTCAGGAGGATCTCAGTGATATGATTGCGAGTGAGAGTCGCAAGCGACTCAAGAAAGATGAAGAGAGACGGAGTCGACGATGAGCAGCTATGAACCATCGTCATAAGTCACAATAATAGGTCACATTAAATAATGACATGGTTTCTCTGTTACTAGTAATCCGTGTTGTGTACTAGTACTGGCATAGTAGTTTACAAAGCATCCTTAATACTCTTCTAGTACTATCCTTGTTAGATTGCACAGTGGCAACGACTCTTATCTTCGGTGTTATATACCATTTCGATACATTATAGGCGGAACATTGTCCCCCCTTCCCGCTTTTTATAGAGCAAAGATCACTAGGGGCACTGGTAGATAACAGACCAGGATTAGATAGAACAGATATTTGAAAGGATAGCTGAAAGTGGCTAGTAGACGGCTCATTGCTGTCTGCTGGCTTATACTTATAAATTCGGCAAAGAGTGGAACTGGATCTTTCAAGAGACGCATCATATATCGTGACTGTTGGTTTCCAGACAAGCCATTGTCACATACTCTATTTTCCTGGTATTTCATTCGGATAGTTTCGGTGGAAGCTAATATTACATGGGAAGGAAAGCACGCATGGTAAGAAAGAGCCCAAAACTCCTCCGGAGAAAGTTTGAATGAATGCGGCCAGCCGCAGGCGAGTACGCGATGTTTTCTAGACACCGCGCAATCTACGTCAGCAATGCATCCTTCTCCTGTGTCCCGTGCACTCAAAGACGTATGGCTTATTTCTTCTTCTTTGCCGTTCTCGATTCTGGAAGCTGTTAGCGTCGTCGACATGTGCTGTCGTTTATAAAGGATCGTACCTGCGGCAGTTCGCTTCTTCTTCGGTCGTCCCTTTCCTCTTAATTTGGCACTGGGTTGGATGTTAGTGACAGGTAGACTTCTCGCCCTGAGGTTATTCGAGTACATACATCTGGATCGCTTCTTCTCGGTCATCCTCCGCTTCATCGAAGGTGGTCAAACCAAGAGGTTTGTACGTCTCTTGGAGATCACGGAATGACACGGTCTTTCTAGGGTACCATGCCGCAAGCGCCGGTCCTCGCAATCGCTGTCGCAAGATCTTATTTCCCAGCCGCAAGCGTTGAGGATTGTAGTTCAGAGAGAAGATGCGGCACTGACTCTGTTAAGAAGGGGCAGTTAGCAACATATCATGACCACGAGCGAAATAATATCTCACCTTGAGTAACTCAAGCAGGCGTGACTGTGGTGCCGCCATCTTGTAGGAGACAAAGGTCGCAATGGATGATTGATCCGAGTTCCGCGGAGAGATCGAGTCGTGAAAAGCATCCGCAATAGCGCGGCGGTCGTGCACGTGATCTACTATATCATTTCCTGCGGGTCTCATCCTCCTACAACTGCGCAGAAAATAATGAAACTGATGCTTTAACCATAGTTCTCCAAAATCGCTGGCGATCTTTTTATGTGACAGAAAGCTATATGGCTGCTATCTACACTGGAATTCTTATTTTTTCTTGCATTCAGCATTAGTCTCTCGGACTGACAGCGACGAAATTCTGCTCACAGATGGGACACAAAAGGAAAGCCGATGCTCTCAGCCAATGTCTGAATGCTGGTCCACCGGAGAAGCAGTCAAAGGTAATAATGAATACCTCATTTTTTCCAACTTCAGACTTACATTCGAGATATTTAGAATCATGACCGCCCCGTTAAGATTGAGCGCGGAGCCACAAGCGCAAGTGCGCTACCTGACACCAATAAAATCCAGTCTCTGTTGGTCGAGCTGCAAAATCTCGTCGCCGAGGTGATTAAAGGTGTCGGGCCCGTCCAGGATCAACTCGGAGGAGTTGGTCGCGATCTACTGAAAACAGCGTCCCAGATCGAACGAAGATTGGCACAGGCCACAAGCACATACCACTGCCATGCTGGTAAATCCTCTCAAGTGACAGAAAAGGCACCAAGGACGTCGCCAGAGGACAAGGCGACACATCTGCCGGTTTTGCCTCTTGTAAGAGACCCGGCATTGGAACAAGCGGCATTTAGGCATCCAGGAGTTGTGAAGGGCCATGAAGGAGATACTAGCACCTTGAATTATGACAGGCTAGAAATACTCGGCGATGCGTACCTGGAGCTCATGGCTACCAAGCTCATTTGGAACCGATTTCAGAATCTGCCCTCGGGGCGAATATCACAGCTGAGAGAACTCCTGGTGAAGAACGAAACGCTCGCAGAATTCGCGACATTATACGGTTTCGACCGCAGGGCAGCGGTGCCAGAGGAGAATATAAAACAGCCTAAACGTTGGACAAAGACGAAGGGGGACATCTTTGAGGCCTACGTTGCTGCCGTCATATCGTCTAATCCCACCAGTGGCTACGAAGAAGTAGAGAATTGGTTATCCCAGCTATGGTCCCCCAAACTTGATTGTTTCCTTGACACGAAGCCGACTCTTCAGTCGAAGGAGCTTCTTGCGAAGAAAATAATGGGCAAAGGTATCAAACTCAAATATGTCGATGAACGGCCGCCTGTTCAGCTCTTAGGAGGCATGCAGACATTCTATGTCGGTGTGTATCTCACAGGCTGGGGTTGGGAGAACCAGCACTTGGGTTCAGGCCAAGGCCTCAATAAGGCCATTGCTGGAGACAATGCTGCGCGTGAAGCTCTACTAAACAAACCGCTGATAGATGAGATTGCTGCTGCAAAAAGAGCACATAATAATTCGGAAGCAAAGGCTTCAGGACATGTGGATTACTAGATGCGGTTAGCTTTGCTGTTACTGGTTTAGCGCTATAATACGCTATCAAAAGACGTGACTCCGCCGTCATATGATTTGCACTTCATCCCACTTATCGCTCTTCTGAATTACCCTCAAATCATTCGCACTTCATCCCACTTATTGCTCTTCTGAATCCCTTAAAGGTCCGCCTTTCAACATGGCTGATTCTCAGCCGGTGTTCAGCCCAGCCTGTCCTATACCATTCATTCTCCAACCTGCAGAAAGAATTCAACAACTAAAAGATTCTCTTCAAACTGAGTGGGGTCAAGTACAGCGCGTGAATGTGGAAGCTCTCATCAAGCTTTATGAGAGTGGTGAACTTGGGCCACGCCAACTCGGAGATGCCCCAGTTTACCTCGTCAATGGTAAAAGGGTTGAGAAGAACCCCTGGGAGGACGAGTCAGTGGCTCCGGGTGAGATCAAGTGGTGCGAGGTATGTTTTTCAATCACCGTACTGAATATATATTACAGTAACTTACATTTGTGATGTCTTTAGAATATGTACCATCAATTCACGCAGCAGTGTAGACCTCAGGTAAATGCATAAATCTATGATATTATAGTCCAGGGCCAACTGTATGCCGCTTTCTGGCTTTTCCTTATAACTAGCCTCAACAAATGGTCCAATCTGTCTCAGAATCGTTTGCTTATAATCCGACCTTCAATATGCACTAAGTATGCCAAGTCTATATTAAATGTTTGAGATTATAAAGTAATAAAACTTAGGTTCATGCACGGATTAGGTTACCTCCGCAGTACGGCGGCGACCCACGCTTGACACGGCCTTTCTTAGTCTGTAATGACACCGGAAGCAATGTTCTCACAGTCTTCACTTCAGACCTTGCAGTACTCAACTTTAATCTAACACTATATGCCGGAGTTATACAAGGTACCGCATTTATAACGACCGCATCTATAACGACTGCAAGTGGTTAGACACCTGAGCCTCTTATATTTGTTGACATGCAAATTCTTACTTCTGCATTTGTGGAACTTACTCCCTGGTTTCGCGAGACAGCTGTTGTAAAGCCAGATACTCCGGGAGTCGCGCGCCTCTCAGGTGCAGCAATGCGCAATCGTTTGTTCTTTGCTACAGCACCTGGCAATGCCCGTCTTTATATCGCACAGAAGAAGGCTGGGATTATCCGAGACCTCCCTGCTTGAGTCTTTACATGTGGATATTGTAAGGTCTAGGTGGATAGATAAGATCAGTGTTACGGAACTAGCAGCAGGCAGGTACGGCCACGCCCTGGGCAGGCCGGGGCCGGGACATCATGTGTACTTAGCCTAGTATATTAGCCTTCCCCTCCATAGAGAGGAATAGCATTATCTTTATCATCTTAAGCTGTAATCTTTTATATTATATAGTAGTATGTCGCTATTTAATTCAGGTATCTCTACTATTAAAACTATTAAACTATTACTTTCCTATATTTTAAGATTATTATAAGGCTCTTTATTATATACTGTTCTACTATTAAGTTAGCTAGATTAATTATTATAATTAATACTATTAATATTTCTTTACTATATCTTTATTAAGATCTTATTAAATTTTTATTTAAATTCTATTAATTAAGCTTTAAAAATTCTTCTAATTAATCTATTATTTATATAAGTATTATAATTAAAGCTCTTATTAGCTATATTATAAGTATATTATATTTTATTAAGTTTTATTAATTTTATTATTTTTTTATTAGTTTTTTTATTTTTTTATTAATATTTTACTAGAATTATCTTATATTAAGTTATTTAAAGATATAGTTATTTCTTAAATAAGTTAAGCTATTTAGCTTAATATTAATAACTAGAATTATAATTAATACTATATTTAAAATACTTAATATTACTCTTTTATTTATTACTATTAAATTAGCTTATTAAATTATTATATTTTATTATATATAATTATTATACTAGAATTAATTTAATTATAAAAC
>MSJH02000837.1:0-92477 GCA_001931875.2 Byssochlamys sp. IMV 00236 | reverse complement strand
TATAAAACTATTAATCTTATTAAATTTATTATTTTATTTTATAAGAATCTTAAGGTAAGTAAGAATAAATTAAGATTATTCTTATTTATATTATAATATTAAGATATTATATAATTTAAGTAATTAAGTAAGTAACTTTCTTTATTAAGGAAACTAATTAGCTTAATTAATTAACTCGCTTATTTATATAATAGAGCTTAGCTTTATTAAATAGCTAATTTTATAATCTTATAAAATATATAAATAAAAAATATATTTACTTAAATAAAAAGAGTATATAATTTTTTATAAATAATTTTATATTTAATAATATATTATATTAAAATTACTTAAGTAATAAATTTATAAAAGAATAATAGCTTAAGGCTATACTTTATTAACTAATTATAAGAGATATAATAAAAATTCTTATATTCTTAATTTATTTAAGGATTATATTTTAATCTATAACTTTAACTTATTTAATATAAAATACTTAAAGAAATAATAATTATAAAATAATAATTATAATTTTAATTATAACTATAGCTATAATAAATATAAGAGCTAATATAGATAATACTATTAAGCCTAGAGATATATAAATTATTCTAGAGATTAGCTTTAGCTATATCTTCTAAATATTATAGCTAATTAAAATAATTAAATCTAAAAATAATAAAGTAAATATAGGTATAATAAGTATATATATAGTAAATATGGGCCTACACCTCGGCCCAGCCGGGGGCGAGCTCAGCCCACCCTAGAAGCTCAGCCCACCCGAGTATTTTTACCATTTTTTAAGTAGGCCGAGCTTTTAAACTAAAAACTTCAAAAATTTATTAAAAGTCGAAACCTAAAGATATTTCACTCGAAATTAAATATTTATATAGGTTATAACCTATATCTTATATATATAAAAAAAGAAAAATTAAATATCTAAAAATCGATTTTTAAGAATTAAAAAACCAAGAAAGATTTGTAATTTTCGAATTTCTATGTGTAATTTACTAACTCTTGCCCTAGCGTACCCAATTAAAATCCTAAAATCTTAATTTTAATATATAATGTAGACTAAAATATAAATTATTTTATAATATTTTTTATATATTTCTACTATGCCTAAATAGGCTAGGAAAAATCAAAGTTTCTTGGGGTGCGCCGAGATCCCAAATACTTGGGTGGTATGAGCTTTTAGGGTGGGCTGAGCTCGTCCCCGGCTGGGCTGAGCTACATCCCGAGTAAATATATATATTATAAAATAAAGGAAATAAATAGCTAATATTATTAAATAGCTTAAATACTATTATTTTAATTAATATAAAATTACTTTTATTAAAAAAAATAATAATTTAAATTTAGCTATAATAATAACTTATTATAAGATATTTAAGTAAATATATATATTAAAATATAATAGTTAGATTAAAAATAATATAGTATTAAAATAAACTAATAATATTAAATTAAGTAATTATTTACTTTATATAATAAGAATAAAGCCTAGTAATAATTTACTTAAAGATAAAGAGATATATAAACCCTTTAATAAATAATTTAATAAATTTAAATATTATTTAATTAGTAGTAGCTATTATAAGCTTAAATAAACTTAAGAAGAATTTACTTACTTAAGGTCTATAGTATAAATAAAGAAATATATATTATATTACGAAATAGCAGTTAAAACTAGTAAGTTCTAGTATAATAAAGATTTTATTTTAAGAAAATCTTTAGGAATAATTTTATTTTAATAAAATTAGGTAGCTTAAAGAAACTACTTCTTAAGCTCTATATAAAATCTATTACTCTAACTAAGAATATAAACATATACTTTATATCTATTATATATGCTAATACTCTTTTTTTCTAAGTATTATTAGCCCTTTAAGCTATTAGATTAATCTAAAGAATTCTATTTAAATCTATTTTTTTTAACTAGTTATAAGCTTAAGTTTATAATAATTTAGGAAAAATAGCTATATAATAAAAACTATTCTATCTTAAATATTTAAGTTTAAACTAATAATAATAAGCTATTCTTATATAAGAGAACTTATAATAACACTGCTTTAATATTATATTAAATACTAAATCTAATAGAAGTTAAATCTTATTAAAGGTTAGAGAATTAATTTACTATTATTATATTCTTAATAAAAGATAAGAATAATAAGAGAAAGAAACTAGTTTTTACTCTTTTAAGGGAAAACTATAAGATATAGTTCTTATATATAAAAAAATAGCTTTTTAATAAGAATTACTAGAATACTATTAAATTATTTAAAAAAGAAAAAAAAGCTAGGATAAGAAGATATTTAAAAAGACTAATATAATTATATAATATTAGATTATTAAATATTTTTTAGATAATAACTAGAAGAATTTTATAAATTTATTTAATATAAAGAATCTATAGAAGAGACTATAAATAAAATATAAATAATCTCTTTTTACCTAGAAATATTAGCTAATTTAATAATATATATAATTTTAAATAACCCTTAAACAGATAATTTTAAATACTTAAGGATAATTAAACTTAATAAGGAAGAAAATTAAAGCATATAATAAAAATATATTTTCTTTAGCTAAACTTAAAACTAGGATTTAATAATTACTCTTAGCTTTATTTAAAGAGTATACTATTACTAAAATAATAATTAATATATAAATAAATCTAGATATAGATAAAATCCTAAATATCTTAGAGAAGGTAAAAGCTTAATTTTAAATAAAGCTAATTACTGCATTCTTTATTAAAAATAAATAAACTTTAATTAAATATTATATTTATAAGAAAGATTATTATATTAAAAACTGCTTATTTCTATTTATTACTTAAAAAAGTATAAAAAATAATTAAAAATAGAGAAAGAAATCTCTTAAATAAATATTTAATAATTCTATTATTTAAAATAAAAAGATAATAGACTTAATTATTAAACTTTATAAGAAGATTTAATCTCTAAAGAGTAAAAGATTAAAAAATAAGAAATATAAAATATAAAATATATAAGGTAGAAGAAATCTTAGACTTTAAAAAGAGCTAATCTTAATTAAAATCCTTAACTTCAGTTACTTTTAATAACTAAGTCTTATATAAAATTACTTATCTTTTAAAAGATATTACTAATAAGAATTTATCTTAATAATATATAGATAATAATACTAGTTTATATATAATTAATAAAAACTATTACTTTAAAAGATTATTAATTTAGATTTAATAAAGGTATATTTATATAAGTAAAGGAATCCTGCATTTAAAATATATAGAAATAGCTATTTTAAAAGATAAGAATAGAAAGATACTAGACTTAAAAAATATATTACTTATATTAAATCTTAGGGTAAATCTCTTATTAACTAAGATATTCTACTAGTAATTAAATATATATAGATATTTTAATAAAAGAATAATATCTATATTAAATAAATTAAATAAAGTTATAATTTAAGGTATTATTAAATATAGAATTTATATTATTAAGAGAGTCTTCTTAGATTAAATATTAAAATTATAATATATACTTATTATACTATTATCTATTAAAAATACCTTTAATACTATAATTATAAATTAAGAGAAAGGATTTTCTTAAAATAAAATTATTCCTTTATTCCCTTAAAATAAAATTAAAAAAAAGAAAGAGTATTAACTATAGTATAAGAGAATTAGCTATCTTAAATTTAAAAAGATTAGAAACTTATATAACTTAACTATATTAAAGAAACCTATTAAAGTAATAATAAACTACTAGTATATAATATATACTATAGCTAATATTAAGAATAAGAGAGGTATTATTGATATAAAAAAGACTAATATTCTTAAACTTATTTATATAGATATATATAGTTAAATACTAAAGTCTAAAAATAAATATATTTACTTCTTAATAGTTATAAATAATTTTTTAAAAAAAATATAGATATTTTTAATAAGAGCTAAATCTAATATTATCTCTATCTTAAATAAATAGAAAAAGGAAATTAAGATAATAATAAGTCTTTAAATTCTTAGTATATAATTAGATAATATATTAAAACTTAAGAATCTTTTTAAAACTTAAAAGAAATAGTTTAATACTTATTATAAACTAATAGTTCTATATATATTAATATAAAATAAAGTTATAGAATAAGTATATTAGACTATTAAGAAAGAAATAAGAGCTATATTTAAAGATTTAAACCTTTTAGTTAAATTATAAGTAGAGATAGTTTAAACTAATATATATATTAAAAATAAAGTATTAAACAGATTAATAGTTAATAGGGTTTAAATATCTCTAGAGAAAGCCTTTATTAAAGTTAAGCTATTAATTAATTATTTAAAAATATAGAGATATTAGGCAGTATTATATATAAACCTAGAATCTTTATTATAAAATATATAAAAAGATAAATTAATAAATTAAGGTAAAATCTATATTTTTATAAGATATATTAAGAGAATAAATAAATAATAGAAAGTTTAAACTCTAAATATAAAAAAGATTATTAAGACTTATTAAGCTAAGTTCTTTAAAAATAAATTAAGAAAAGACTTAAATCTTAAGATTCTCTAAAGATTATTACTAAATATAATATTAATAAAAAATTTAAGAGATTAATTAATAATCTAGCCTATTATTTTAAATATATATATACTCTTAAGTAAAAAAAAAATAATATTAATAATTAAGAAAAGAGCTATAAAGAAGTTTTAGTTTTTTTTTAAAAAGAAAAAGAAATTTTTTATTAAAAAAAAATTAAGATATTTTATTATAATAAAATTATAGAATAAGAAGAAATATTTAACTATTTTTACTCTAATAATTTAAATAATTATAAGGATTTATAAATAAACTCCTTATCTCTACTAAGTAAATAAGTTATATCTTATATAAAGATTCTCTATATAGTAAAGTATAAGAAAGAAAAGATTAAGTTATTAAATAATAAATAAAATATTAAAAAGTTATATTAAATAATATTTATACTAAATCTCTTATCTTTAAATATTAATATAGACTAGGAGAAGTATATAAAATAAGTATTAAATACTATAATAATAGTATATATAGTAAAAGAATATATTTTAATCTTAAACTTATATTGTACTATAATTAATAACTTTACTTAAAGTAAATTATAGTAAAATATATTTAAAGTTAAAATAAATATACTTTAAGTAAATAAAATTTTTAAAATAATTATACTATTATTAAAAGCTAATATTATAATTAGCTATTAAATATTAGCTATAAAATATAACCTAGATAATTCCCTTTAAAAGCTTAAAGTATACCTTATTATTTAAGAGTTTATTTAGAAATATAGTATTAATTTTAAGTATACCTTTACTCTTATCTTATAATATAATATACTATAAGTATTTCTAGCTATTATTATAATAGAGAATTATAAGTATTATATAATAAATATTAATAATACCTTTATAGAGTTAATATTAAAGAAGGAAATTTATATAATATCTTTACTAAAAATAAATATACTATTAAAAATAATATTAAAAATTCTTTAATCTTTATATAGTTTAAAATAAACTATAAAAAATTAGAATTAAATCTATATAAAAATATTTTAAAAAATAAGTTTTATATAAATTAATATTAATCTGTATTTATTATAGTACTTAAAGAAAGAAATCTTATTCTTAATATATATTAATAATATCTTAATTAGTATAAAGTAAATAGAGAATATTTACTAATTTAAATAAGAGTTTAAATTAATATATAAGATAAAGGACTTAAAAGAAGTAAAAAAATCTTTAGTATTTAAGTTATTTAAAATAAGAAGGACTAAATATTAATAATAGACTAATCTTATTATATTAAAAAACTTTTATTATAATATAAAATAAATAAAAAAAAGATATATTTAATTAATATCTTATTAAATAGATATAACTCTTTAAAACTATTTAGCCCTTAAGATAAAAGAGTAAATTAAAGAGAGTATTAAAGAATTATTAATAGCTTAATCTATTTAGTAATTTTAATAAGACTAGATATTATATTTATAGTAAGCAGATTAAATTAATATTTATTAGATTTATTTAAAAGATACTTTAAGATATTAAAGTCTCTTATAAAATACCTATAATTAATTATATATCTTAGTCTTAAATTTAATATAAACTAAGACTAGTAATTTATTAAATACTTAGACTTAGATTATATAATAAATAAGACTAATTAAATATTAATCTTAAAGAATATTTTTACTTTAATTAATAGTTTAATAAGCTAATTAAATAAAAAATAAAAGTCTATTATAACTTTAACTATAGAAGCTAAATATATAGCTATATATTAAGCTATAAAGCAGTTCTAATAGTTAGCCCTTTTTTTAAAAGATATAGGATATAGATACTATATTAGTCTAAATAAATTTAAGCTAATAATAAGAGAAAAGTAAGCTTTTATTATTAGTTCTCTAGTTAAAGTCTATAAAAATAATTAAATATTACTATTATTAATTAGAAATACTTATACTTATAAAAGGTTAAAATATATTAATATTATATATTATTATATATATAACTTATACTAAAAGAATAAGATTAATATTAAGTTTATTAGAATATAGAATATAATAGCAGATAGTTTTATTAAACTATTACTAAAAGTAAACTTCTTAAAATTCTTAGGTTAATTAAGATTAACTAATTTAGTAAGTTTAAACTAAGGAGAAGTATTATAAAATAGTAATTAAAACTAGTAAGTTTTAATATAATAAAGATTTTATTTTAAAGAAATCTTTAAGAATAATTTTACTTTAGTAAAATTAAGCAGCTTAAAGAAACTATTTCTTAAGCTTTATATAAAATCTATTACCTTAATTAAGAATATAAACATATACTTTATATCTACTATATGCGCTAATACTTTTTTCCCTTAAGTATTATTAGCTCTTTAAGCTATTAAATTAGTCTAGGGAATTCTATTTAAACTTATTCTTTTTAACTTATTATAAATATAAATAAATAAAGTATAAATAAAGTAAATACTAAGTAACCTTATATAATAAAATAATTAGGCTAATTATTATTAAATTAAAAAATACTAAAGATTAATAAGCTTAAAAGCTCTTATTAATTACTTATACTAAGTATCTTAATAGAAGAATATCTTAGAGATATTAAATAATCTTAACTTAAAAAAGAATAAAAGAGAGAAAAAAAGAGAAATAATTATATAGAATATTAAATAATTTAATTAAAAAAGGTATTTATTTATATTAAGTAAATTAATAAGTCTCTTTTAAGAATAAATTAAGCTATTTAAAAAGATTTAAAAAATTTAAATCTTAGTAAATTTAAGCGCTAGCTATATATTTATAATAAAATAATTACTTTAAAAAGTATAATTAAAAAAATATTAAAAAAATAATCTCTATAAATTAAACTTCTTAATAAAGATTATATAATAGCTATAATAAGTAAATATCTCTTTCTATATATAAGAAGCAAATAAAAAAAGATTTATATATAAAAGATTAATATATAAGATTATAACTTAATTCTAGGAAAAAACTAGTTAAAAAAGTATAACCTCTATATTAATTAGAGAAACTTAAGAATATAATTAAAGGATTAATAAGGCTAATAGTATTAATTAAACCTTATTAATATAAAATATAAGCTAAAAAGAGTATTAAAGGTAATATTAAATACTATATCTATTACTTAAATAATATAAGCCTTATATAAAAATATTATAAAAATATTATTATAGCTAATTAAACTAATAAAATTAAAAAAATTAAATAATTTAATTACCTTAATAAAAACTATAGACTTTAAACTTTAAATATTACTAATAAAATATAAAAGTATATTTTATATAAAATTACTACTTATACTATTATTTAATAAAGAATTTAAGTATAAAATTAATATAAGAAAAGTAAAACTAGTAAATATTAATTTTTACTCCTTATTATATAATTATCTCTAAGAGTTAAAGAAATAGCTAAAAAAACTAATTATTAAAAGACTAATATAGCCTTTAATTAACTCTTAAAAATTCTCTATCTTTTTTATTAAGAAAAAAGGGAGAAAATAAAGAATATATATTAATTATTAAGCCTTAAATAAGCTATTAATTTAAAATAAATACTTCTTATCTTAAATTTAAAAACTTCTTAATATAATTAAGTTAATAAAATATTTTATTAAAATTAATTTATTATTAAAGTATTAATAAATTTAAATAAATAAAAATATAATCTTAAAAATAGCCTTTAATATAATCTTTAAAAAGTTTAAATAATTAATAATATTATTTAGCCTTATAAATACTTTAGTAATATTTTAACCTATAATAAACTCTATTTTATATAAATATTTTAGCAAAATATATATAGTATACTTAAATAATATCTTAGTATTTTTAAATATAAGAGAAGAGTATTATTAATATATTAAGAATATCTTATAGATCTTATAAAAAAACTAGCTATATATTAAACTAATTAAATATATCTTTATAGTATTTAAACTAGAATTTTATAAATATATTATTAGAGAAAAATATATTTATCTTATATTAAATAAAGTAAAAGCTATTATTAAATAGCTTTAATTAAAGAATATATATAAAGTTTAATAATTCTTAAGATTAATTACTTACTATTAATAATTTATATAATACTATATATAAAGTAATTTTCTTATAGATTTAATCTATATTAATATTATAATTAATACTTATATAATTAAGCTAAGAGAAGCTATTTATTATTAAAAAAAACGCGTTAAAATAAGTAATTAAATATATACTTATATAATAAGATAAAGAGAATTAATTATACTTTATTATATATAATAGCTATAAACTAAGTAATATAGAATTAAACTATTCTATTTATAAGAAAAAGCTCTTAGCTATTAAATATATATTATAACTATAAGATTAATATATTAATAATAAAATAATAATAATAGTATTTATTAACTATAAAAGCCTATTATTATAATATTAGCGCAGAAAATAAATTATTAAAGAGATTTACTAGCTAATGCTTATATAAGAAGTTATATAATCTCGCGAAAATATCTTTAATATATAGCTTAATTTAGATTTAAGCTCTTTAAGCTATATTTTATTTACTAAGCTTACTTATAATAGCTTATTTTAGTTTAAATTAGTTAAATAGAGATTTTATAGCTAGTCTTAATATTAATAACTTTATTCTATTTATTTTAATCTATTTCTTAAGCCTATATCTTAATATTATATAGCTTTTATCTAGAAGTTAATACTATTAATAATACTTGCCTTAATTCTCTTATTTCTACTAATTACTTTAAGTAAGTTTATTAAATATATTATTACTAGCTATAGGCTAAAATAATATAAATATTATTACTTAATATATAAATATTAAGGACTTAGCTAGCTCTAGGTTATATAAACTAGATCTTTTAACCGTTTAGCTAAAAAGACTATAATAACTACGCCTAAGCGTAGTTAAGCTAGCACTAAACTATATAGCCTAATAGCTAGTTATTCTAGTTCTAATCTTTAGGGATTCTAGGGGCACTATACGCCTGCATATTACAGTTATCCTCCCCCTTCTTTAGGCTTATCCTAAGCCGTTTATTCAGTTTAATTCAGTTTATTAGTTTTAACTAAGACCTCTAGCTATTAGTTAAGCTAGGGGCTTTACTACTACCCCCTGCTATAAGCTCGTTAAGCCCTAAAATTAAAAGTTACTAGGATTTTACTAGTTAACTACTGCCCTACGCTTAACTTTACCTATACTTAACTAAGTACTCTATTAGCTTATGCTTAACTAAGTATCTATTAGCCTAGCCTATGCTTACTAAGTACTGTAAACTTAGCTTAAAAAGCTTATAGCCTTAAGTAAAATTAAACTTAGAGCTTAACTAGTAAGCGTAGTTATTTTATTAAGGACTTAGCTAGCTCTAGATTATATAAACTAGATCCTTTAACTATTTAGCTAAAAAGACTATAATAACTATGACTAAGCGTAATTAAGCTAGTATTAAACTATATAGCCTAATAGCTAGTTATTCTAGTTTTAATCTTTAGAGATTTTAAGAGTATTATACGCCTATATATTATAATAAATATATTAATAAAGTTAAAACTATTATAAATAAAATAAGTTATTAAATTAAAATATATTTTTAAAAGCTTTAATAAGAATTTATTATTATTTAATAAAGACTTAAATAAGAAATTATTAAACTTAAGGCTATTTAATAATATTAAAAAACCTAGCTTTAAAAAAAGAAAGAATAATATATTTAAACTATTTTTAAAAGAGATTAAGCTTATTATATAATTATACTTACTATAAATATATCTCTATTTATACTTAAACTTAAGCTTAATATTAAGAGACTTATAATTACTTTAATAAGAATATTTAAAATATTTATTATTATATTTTCTTTTACTCTTAAATTTTTAAAGTAACTTTTAAACTTAAATAAGTTTAAAGGTAATTAAAAGAACCTTTAGCGCTTTATAGCCTAGATTTAAGAGAAGATAATAATTAACTAAGACTAATTCTTAACTTTCTAGAACTATATAGCTTATATAATTAATTACTTAAAGAGTATACTTTATACTTAAATATTACTCTATATTAAGAATAAGACTTATATATAAGGAATGGGGGTTCTTAGAGGTTGCTGACAAATTACTCTGCTAATAATTATAGTAAGAGAGGTAGTAGCTTTACGCACCTAGCTTAGAGAAAGGTCTATTAGTAAAACAAAGGGTTAACTATTATAATAAAGGGTCTAACTAGTATAGAGAAAGGTTTACGCTAGAGGGTTTTAGTAATAAAGAGTCTATATAAGTAAGGAAATAGTAAGATATATATTATATTAGAACAGATTACTAGCTTCTAATAAGATAGTAATCTAGAGCCTATTTATATTCTAAATCTTAAGTACTTCCCAGCTTTATCTTATATAAATCCTGAAAGCGGGGAGAGCGGGGTTTAACTAATTACCTTAGTATTATATTTAGATTCAGGGCTTTACTATAGTCTTATAAGCTTATGCCCTAGCGGGAAGCTAGGGGTATAATAATATTCTCCCTCTTTTTAAAGGCTTATCCTTAAGCTATTATAAAGTTATTATATTAAATATAGAATATAGCTTTATAGAAGTTTATAGTATAGTAAATAAAGAAGCTTCTTGCTGCCTTTATAGCAAAGGGTTAAGAAGTTATATAAGCTGGGAGTATTATTTATATAATACTATAAGGTTAAAATTCTAACCCCTAATAATTATCTTCTTACCTCCTGCTATATATAGCTCCTAATCCTAAATATATTTAAATAAAGATTTAGATATATTTTCGAGGTTATAATAGTGCTAACAGTATAATAATTTATTAAACTTAAGAAATTAGTTGTTTTTTTATTAGTTTTTAGAGCTTCTTGCTTTAGAAGTAAGTTATCTTAACTAACTATATTAATATAAGCTAATTTAATTTAAACAATACTACCCTAAATTTGTTTTATATTTAAGTAATATAAGAAGACTCCTTAAGTAAGTATTCTAGTATAAGATTTTATATATTATATGCTAATTTCTATAGTATTAATAGCCTAAGAATATTATCTCTCTCTCTAGGGAGCTATCCCCTCCTCCTGCCTCTAAGACAGAGGATATAGCTGCTACTATTATAATACAGCTAAATCTAGTTATTACTATAATACTAGAAAATAATCCTTTAACTATTGCTAAGATATTAGGGATTTTAATTACTATTATAACGCTAGAGAGATTATCTCCTTAGATAAGTATTACCCCTTTTATAGCTATTAATAGGTTAGTATCTTTATTTATTCTAGGTCCTATAGAGGATTTATTAGTTAAGATAAATATTGCGCTAAAATTAAGGTATAGAAGATTTATACCTTTATTAGATTAGCCTTTTTCTATAGTCCTAACTATTATATAAATAAGTCTATTTAACTTAATAGCAGTACTAAAAAGCTTATTAAAGAGGAAGAGGATTTATCCTATTATTAGGCTAGCCGCTATAGCTAAGCTAAGGATAACTCCCGCTTATATTATAAAAAGGCCTTAGAGATAAAGTATAGAGTATAAGGAGGTTATTAATATAGGGACTTAGATTAAACTAGCTATTATTAAGATATTAATTAAGACTATTATTATTGCTATTACTAATATAATAATAAAGAATAGCCCTACTACCTCTTAGCTAAGTAAGGAGTTTCTTTTAATATCTTAAAAGATATATCTTTACTATTTAAAGGGGCTAATTAAGAATCTAGCACTTTAATATACTTATACTAATATTAATATTAAGTGCAACTATTATAGTTATAAATATAAGCCTTATATTCTAGTCCTACTAGTTTATAAGGATAAGCTTACTTATCTATAGAGCCTTAGCTAAGAGGCTTATCTTTTAAGTAATTATAGGTCTTTTAAGGAGGCCTATAATAAATATAAATTCTTTATAAAGATATACTTATATAAAGCGCCTATTAAGGTAAATATAAATAAGCTTATATCTATTATCTTATTAACTCTGTTTTTATATAAATAGTCTATAATATAGCTCTAGTAAGAGTTGCTTAAATTGCTTTATTTAATAATATTAAATCTATAATATATGCGAGAAATTATATATATTATTTATAATATTCCTTCTTTCTCTAATAAGGAGAAGAATAAATCTATGCTAATAGGGTTCTATAATAGTAAAGTAGATAAATAGAAGGGATTAATCTTAGGCTTATATTTTTAATTCCTGCTAGGGGTAGCCTAATTAAAATAAATTTATTTCTAGATAGACTAGCTTCTTATATTCTTATTAAAACTCTTAAACCTCTATAGATAGATAAATAGAGAAAGAGTAATATAAATTTAACAATAAAATAATTAAGTAAAACCTATAAACCTAGTAAGAAAAAAGAGAAATCTTATTAGTTTTATTAACTCCTTTTTCTAAAGCTTTTTAAAGCTCTTCTTAGAGAGGTTTTATTAATAGCTTATACTATTGCCTTAAATTCGGCTAGTATATCTTAAATATGCTTAAGGTCTTCTTTAGGCTGCTATAAATTTTTATAATCTAAATAGCCCTTCTATTTAATTAAATATTGCTTTTTCCCCTATATTATCTATTTATCTAAAATAGCTTTAATCTCTTATTCTAGTTTATTATCTATTAAGATCGGGTTTAAATGCTTAGGTTTAGCCCCTAATCTCTAATAATAGAGCTCTAATAGAGAAATATAAAAGATTAAGTATATTTTGCCTAGGCTCTTTAGGAGCTTAAGCTAATAGGCTTAAGTTTTAATTCTCTCTATAATTTTATAAGGTCCTAAATATTTTATATCCAGTTTCTTAATTAATTAATCTATCTTTAAGTTCTTTATTAAAAGGCAGACTTAGTCTCCTACTATATAAAATCTAGGCTTATACTTCTTATTATAATATTTCTATTATATAGTAATAGCCTTTTAAAAAGATTCTTCTAATTAGGCATATATTTTAGTAAGTTTTTTTAATTAATTATTAACTGCTAGTATATCTGTTTACTTCCTAGAGTTATATTTATCTTAACTCTTAGAGTTAAATCTATAGATAATATAGAAGGGAGTTATGCTTATAAAGGTATAGATTAAATTATTATATATAAACTCTACTATAGTTAATAAGAATACTTAATTATCTTACTTATAGTTTAAGTAGACTTAAAAGTAATACTCCAGCGTTTAGTTCTATCTTTTAGTCTGGCTATTAGTCTAGGGATAGAATGCAATACTTAAAAGTCTAGTAATTTAAATACAGCGGTAAAGTTTTATTTAATATTTATTAATAAATAGTACCCCCCTGTTTAATATAATTAACTATAGAGGTTTAAAGCAGTTATAGATATAATTTATAATAAGATTAGCTATTTTATCTGCCTTTAATATTTTATAGGTAAAGATATAGAGCACTATTTTTAAATAGTAGTCTATAATTATTAATATTAAATTATAAATAACTCTTTATTTCTCTAATAGCAGCAGTCCTATTATAAAATCTATTAAGATATTCTGCTATAGCTGCGCTGAGATTAGTAAAGATTTTAACTCTTTATATAGCTTATATTATAAAGTTCAGTTTCTTTAGTAGATATTATATATAAATATATACTCCTATATATCTTATGCTATCTTAGGCTAGTTAAATCTTCTTTAAAATAGCTCTTCAGTCTTCTTAATACCTTAATACCCTATATAAAGATTATTATAATATATTTAAAAAAGCTCTTGCTTTATAGTAGGTATATCTAGTATAAATATAATACTACTCTTTTATAATAGTCCTTCGCTATTTATTCTCTATATTGTTTTTAAGCTATCTCTAGGAGTATATATTTTTAGTTCTCTAATTTTCTCTAAGATAAAGGTATCTCTTGCTTAAAGCTATTTTAATATAAAGAGTAGGCTAGAAGTTATAATATCTTAAATAGACTTTTCCCTAATCGCCCTAATAATTAGCATTTTTTATATTAGATATTTTAAACTATTTATACTGCCCGCTTTAATAGGTTTATACTCTAGACTACTTTCTTATATATATTTATCCTAAGCTTTATACTAGAGCTTTTTTTAGAGGATTAAAAGTAATTCTATCTAGGATTTAAATTTAGATAGTTTAAAATCTGCCCTTTTAAATAAGGCATTTATAATATTAAGCTATTCTAGCTTATATTTAATTTAAAAGTTATATATTGCTAATAATTCTGCCTACTAAGCTTATTTATTATTTAATATCTTTATAGTAAAGAAATAGCGCAAGTTTATATAGTTATTTTATACTTATATAAGGTATCTACTATCTTTTAGATAGTAATGCTAATATTTAAAAGCATTAATAATGGCTAAGAGTTCTTAGTTATAGACCTTATAGCATACCTCTATTTTAGTAAACTTCTAAGTATAATATACTACAGGGTGCTAGTTTTTAAATACAGTTTATTAATCTATCTAGGTTTTAATTCTTAGACCTGTTTCTAACCTAGCGTCTAGAGCTATCTTATTACTATCTCCTTAAAGAAGTATAGCGGCGAGGGCAAATTCTAAGATATTAGTCGCTAATATTATTAGCTTCTTTAAATTAAAGTACCTTAGTACTAGCGGAATTATAAAAGCTAATTTTAATTTATTAAATACCTTTATAGCTTCTTTAGTCTAGGTAAATATCCTAATTTTCTTCCCCTAGATACTTTCTTTTAGCAGACTAGTTAGGGGAGCTATCTTTATAGAGTAATTATAGATAAATCTTCTAAAGAAACTGGCAAATCCTAGGAAGACTTAGACTTCCTTAAAGGATTTAGGCTCTAGCTAGTCTCTAATAGTTTTTATTCTGCTAAGATCTATTTCTACTCTATCTTTTCTTATAAAAAAACTAAGGAATTTAACTCTCTTCTTATAGAATTTATATTTAGATAACTTTATATATAATTTATATTCTTATAGCCTCTCTAGGATCTATACTATATATCTCTTATACTTCTTAATAGAGTTAGAGAAGATTAAGATATTATCTAAATATATAATATAATAGATATCTAATAACCCCTATAATACTTAATTAATATAGGCTTAAAAAATAGCAGGCATATTACATAGGCTAAATAATATTACTAAGTATTTAAAGTATCTATAATAGGTTTAAAAGGCTATCTTCTATTTATCTTTTTAGTAGATTCGAATCTAATAATAGGTATCCTTAAGATTAAGCTTAGTAAAGATCTTAGAGCTAACTAATTAGTTAAGTATTTTATCTACTCTAGGTAAAGAATATCTGTTTTTTATAGTAATACTGTTTAAAGCTCTATAGTTAATATAGAGCTTTAATATATTATTTGCCTTCAGAATAAATAGAATAAATACCCCTATAGGATTAATTAATAGTTATATTTAACCCTTCTATTATATATCTTTAAGATATTTATATAAAATATCTAATTCTTTAGCAGAGAGATTATAAAGTCTACCCTATAGAGGCGCCTTACTATCTAGGAATTTAATCTTATATTTACCTATCTTAGCAGGCAATATACTTATATCCTTCTCTAAGAAAACCTTAATATACTTCTTATATTCTAGAAGTAGGTCTTTAAGAATAATAGGGTTAATTTAGTCCCTATAGAGTATATAGATTATCTCTTCTCTTATTATCTTAGAGAATTATTAAGTGCTTTTAATCTTTACCTATAGCTAATATAGAATATAATATCTCTAAGTTATTAACTCCTAATTTATAATAGGATTTATAGTATATAGCTATAGTTTCTTAAAAATAATACTTAATCTAGGTATTAAAATAATATAAAAGTATATCTTTACCTTTTTTATTATTCCTTTAGAGTTAGTAATATAAATCTCTACTTTAAATAATCTATACTTCTAAATTTTATACCTATTAATAGATTTAAAGTTTATATATTACTAAAAATTTAAAAAAATTCTATAATATATAGCTATATCTAGGCTAATATAATAGTAGGCTAATCTAAAATTAATAAAGGCCTTATCTTTAAATATATTATTAGGAAGATGCAGTTATACTAGGGCATATAAAGATTCTTTCTTTAACTTAGACCCTTTATCGCGAAGGGCTATAATAGTCTTAAGTTTTCCTTTCTTAAAGGGGTCTTTTTTTTTAGGTATAATTTAGATCCCTATATATAGCCTATTTTACTATAATTAAAGCAGTAGCCTTCTTTTTTAAGCTAATCCTATTTTATTAGTAATTTAAACTTTTTCTTCTTTTAGGGTTTAGTTAGCTCTGCGCGCTAATTACTAGTCTTCTTTTTTTTTTATTTTAGGGGGAAGTCTTTTAGTATATTTTATATTAATCTACTTGTATTTAGCAGAGTAAGTTAATTTATAGTCTTATTCTTCTTCTAGTTTATCTTCTAATTAGTAGCTAAAGATACTAATTAGTTAAGGTTTATTAGGAGGTCTTAATAATTCAATAACTTTATTTAAACCTTAGGTTATAGTTTTATATAGAAGATATAAGACTAGATAATTCTGTTATTATTAAACTCTTTACCCTAATTTAACTCTGCTTAAGCCTGCTTAAAATAGTATAGGAAGGCTCGAGCAATTTAATTAAGATATTAGATTAAGGTATAAAAGCAGTTTATTGCATTCTATTCTTAGTAATATAGATTATTAAGTAAATCTAGCAACTAACTCTTAAATCCTTCCTAGGTTAATATCTAGAAGTTAAGATCCTCTTACTAATAGATTTAAGACTAAGCTAGTTCTCTATTTAGCAATACTACAATATAGGTAATCTTTTTAGCTTTATCTTCGAATAATAAAGCATTGTAAGCTAAGTATTTATTTATATACTAGTACTACTAGTAATAGGCATTAAGTATAGTAGCTTTATACCTCTATAATTCTAGTAGCTTAAGCCTTAGCTGCTTATTAATATAACTAGTAGTAAAGAGCTATAGAAGATCTCTCTTTATTAACAGTTTATCTTCTATTTAAGCTCGCTCTATCCCTAGGCTTATTAGAATATCTCTTAGGATTTATAAGCTAGCTTTAATAATTAGTTACTGCGAGCTAAATTTAGCGCTCTTTAAACCCTTTAAAATATGCACTATAGGCTAAGCGCTAGGACCCTTATCCCCTAAGTTATAGGGTATATTAGTACTACCATTTATATCGCTAGGTTAAGCGATTTAAATTATAAGGAATAGGGGTTCTTAGAGGTTGCTAATAAATTACTCTACTAGCGATTATAGTAAGAGAAATAATAGCTTTATACACCTAGCTTAGAAAAGGGTTTACTAGTAAGATAAAGGGTTAACTATTATAATAAAGGATCTAACCGGTATAGAGAAAGATTTATACTAGAGGGTTCTAATAATAAAGAGTCTATATAAATAAGGAAATAATAGGGTATATATTATATTAAAATAAATTGCTAGCTTTTAATAAGATAGCGATCTAGAGCCTATTTATATTCTAAATCTTAAGTACTTCCTAGTTTTATCTTATATAAATCCTGAAAGCGGGGAGAGCAGGGTTTAACTAATTACCTTAGTATTATATTTAGATTTAAGGCTTTACTGTAGTCCTGCGAGCTTATGCTCTAGTAGGGAGCTAGGGGCATAATATTATATTCTTAATAACTATTAAGAGATTTTAAATATTTTAAAGCGCGTATTTAATAACTCTAATTATATAAATAATATATATAATAAGTTATTTAATCTTTATTAGACTAATAAGAAATTTAAAACTTTCTTTATTATTAAGCGCTAGCGAAATATTTTAATATACTAAGTAAAAAAGTACTTTACTTTTTTTCTACTTTTTTCTCTCTCTTTAATTAGTCTTTTAGTATATAATATCTTCTATAAAAGGAAATTTTAAAAGAAAGAGTATATAATCTCTTACTATTTACTATTTTTAGAGATTAAGATAATTTCTTTAAAAACCTTCTATTTAGCTTTATATTTATACTATTTAAATTTAATACTTTTTTAGTTCTTACTTTTACTTTTCTTTACCTATTTATAATATCTTCTACTTTAAAATATTAGCTTTATCTGCTTTATTTACTTTACTAGCTCTATTTACTTTACTTACTTACTTACTTACTTATTTACCTGCTTATCTATTTGCTTACTTACTTACTTACTTACTTACCTACTTATCTGCCTACTTACTTACTTACTTACTTGCCTATTTACTTGCTTATATACTTACTTACTCTGCTAGCTTTAGCCGCTTTAATAATATTAAAAAATAGTAATTATAAAAGGTTTAAATTAGCTTAAATAAGGCTTTATTAACTCTTTAAAGACTTATAGTTATAAATAACTCTATTTTTATATATATACTCTACTATATAAAGTCTAAGTCTATATAGTTTATAGTTATTATTATATTAAAGGAACTTAATAAATTACTTAATTAAATAATTAACCTATTTGCTAGCGCGCTAGCGCTAGTAGCTAGCTTAGTTAAAGCAGCTAGCTTAATTACTACGCTTAATAATTATTTACTATAGCCTCTTTTAGCTATAGCGTACTTAGTTAAGTTCTAGCGCTTAGCGCTAAAAGGCTACTTTTAGTATATAGCTAAGCTAAACGCTAACTATTATTAAAAGCCGGAAAAATTCAGAAATTTATTATCTCTATAGAATAAATAGTAACTAAAGTAAAATATTAACCTTTTTAATCTCTGCGCTGCTTAATAAATATAACTATATTAACTACGCTATAATTAGCTATATTACTTAGTTAACTATTAAAGGAAGCGGGAGAAAGCTTACTTAATTAAATCTAGGAGCTAGGCGAACTCTATATAAGTTCGCTAGAATATATAATCCCTAGTATAAAGGGGCGCCTAGAAGAGACTACTAGAGGAAAAATTTAATACTTCTTCTTATACTAAGCACTAGGGAAACGCTAAAAACTAGCTAATAATCTAGATATAAAAGGTTATAAAATAGGCTATTTAATCTAAAGACCTTGTATTAGTTAAATTTAAGCTAAAAAGTAGTTTAAATCTTTAATAAAGCTATTAATAAAGTATAAAAACCTAGCGTTATAAAATTAAAAAATATCCTTATAAGAAGTTCTTATTAGTAATTTTAAACTAGTTTGCAAGCAGTTCGCTATAAGACTAGAGAAAGAGCTTATTATAGAGGCTCTAGAGAATTATAAAAGGTTACTCTAGAGGTCGTTATATTATATAAGAGTAGCTACTTTAACTTCTTCTTACTCTTATTATATTATATAAGAGTAGTTATTTTAGCTTTTTTCTCGTTATAAGTATCTCTTATAGATCTCCCCTTAAAGTATTTAATACCTTAAAATAATATACTACCTTTATAAGGTATTTAGTTAATTAATTAACTAGCCCTTTTTATAAGTATATTTTACTCTAGAACTTTAATAAGTAGTAAAAAGCTATTTTAGCTTCTCCTTGCATTTAGCCGTCTATTCTAGATCTTCTAGTATTCTTTCTTTAATCTAGGACTAGGCTCGCAGGTTCTTATAATTATATAATATTACTACTTTAATAGTATATAGTTTTAGAAGTAATTAGTCTCTTATAGTATTAGTAGAAGTAAATCTTCTTACTTCTCTATATTTAATCTCTTCTTATCTTTAATCTTTAAGTAAAGCCTCTCTTAATATCTTTAATTTTCAGGTAAAGCCTTACTTAATTAGGGACTATTAGAGATATGCAGTTACTTATACGCGGATAAAAAATATAAGTATTTAAACTCTTAGAGAATAAAGGAATTAATTTTAGATTTATATAACTATAAAAAATACTAAAATTAAATAGATTTAAACGCTAAAAAATAACTCTATAAGTAAATAAATACTATAGAATAAGAGAATAGAGTTAAATTAAAGATATAATAAGTTAATTAGCTTATAGCTTAAGGAATTAAATAAGAGTAATATAACTTAAAGGAAGCGAGAGAAAGCTTACTTAATTAAATCTAGGAGCTAGGCGAACCCTATATAGGTTCGCTGAGTTACGTAATCTCTAGTATAAAGAGGTATTATTTAGAAGAGAAAAGTTAATTATTAAGAAATATCTATACTTAAGGCTATATAGTAAAGAATAATTAAGCTAGATAATATAAGAAAAGACTATATTTTCCTCTCTTTAAATAAGCTAATTAGGTTTAATATAGCTAAGCTAATACGCTAGCTTAAAATATAAAGTTATATAAAGCTATAGACTTTACTATATAATTCTTTTTATATACTTATTACTTCTTTTTATAAGTAATAAATTAATTATTTTATTATTTCTTTATAGTAGTTTTAAATATAAATATATTTTTATAATTTTATAATTCTATAATAGCTTATTATAGAGATATTATTATTTTAAACTTAAATCTTATATCTTTAGCTAATATTATATTTACTTAAATTAAGAGAAGTTTATTATCTCTTTAAAGTATTTAGCAGTTAAAATAATATTAATATAATAAGATTATAGTCTTATAATATAGTAATACTCTTTAAGAAATATATTAGAATAATATCCCTATATATATAAAGAGTAATATTAATAAATCTTATAAGTATATATTATAATATTATAGATATTATTAATAATTATAGCCTATAATTAATATAGTAATTTAAAAGCAATTAATATATACTAGAGTAAGAATAAAATAAAATATTATAGTTTAAAAATAGCTTTTAAGCTATATTATTATTATATTTTAATTCTTAGAATTATAAATAATATATACATAAATTATATTTATTTCTTAAAATAAGGCTAATATTCCTTAAGTAAGTTATTATATTATTCTTTTCTCTCTTTAAATTATACTAATTATATAGTTAATACTGCCTATAATATAATTATTTAAGATTTTTCTCTTAAGAAATTAGAGATAAAATTTAATAAAGATAAGCCTATTAATAATAAATATAAGTATTTCTATAATAATATTATAATACCTATAAATAAATATACTTATAAGAATATAGTTAAAAGATTTACTTTAATAATAGAGGTATTATAGTAATCTGCTTAAATATAGCTTATTCTTAATTATTCTCTTTCTTTATAGCTTATATAATATTATCTATATTCTTTATATATTATATTAGACTATAAATAAGTATATAAGCCTTATAATATATTACTATTAATAATTAATTCTTTAAATATTATTACTATTCTCTATAATATAATAATTAAATATATATATATTATTCTAAATAGTTATATTTTAAATAAAATATATTAGACTTAGATAAATAAAGAAGTTATATATATTCTATTTTTAGGGAAAAATAGAAGAGAGATAAAGTTTACTCTTAATTAAACTTATAAATAAGATAAAAAAAGTATAATATTTAAAAAGAATAAAAATAATATAATAATAATTATTAAAGGAAAAAAAATATTAATTATTATAATAATAGTCTTACTATAGAAAATAATATTAAAAATAAGAATAATATATAAATAACTGCCTGTTTTAATAATATATTAATAATTATAATATAGAGAGTTTAAAGAGTAATAAAAGTAATAATAATAATTTATTAGCCTTAGTAATAAATAGAAATCTATAGTTCTAAGAAGCTCTTATTTTTATTTTACTAAAATATTTCTTAAGATAATACTTTATAGTAGTTTCTATAAGTTTTTAAGAGTAGTATTAGTATTATAATATAATAGCCTAACTATTAATAAAATTTATAGTTAAATAAAATTCTATAATAGTTATACTTCTAATTAATTCTTTTACTTTTAATATTATTAAAAAAGAAATATAATAAAGTAAGAGTTAATAATTAGTTTTAGCCTATACTATAAGTTATAAATATTAATATTATAAGATAATAATAATTTAATAGATTTAATTAGCACTATTAGTAATAGCTTAATTATAATTATTAAATCTATTAATCTTAAATCTTTAAAATAGTTATTATTCTTTATAGCTAAGTTTTTTTAATTTCTATATATTTACTATTTCTTTATTACTATTATTCTATTTATTTATTATTAGCGTCTTAATAATAATCTCTAGTAATATATTTACTATAAATATTAATAGTATAGATATTAAAAGTTCTTTATTTAGCTTATTAATAGATTTATTTAAGATATTTTAATTTTCTATTAATATCTAACTTTTAGTAATTATTATATTATATATAATATTACTATTTATTTTATTAATTAGTTATAATTATAGTATAAAGTAATTCTCTTATAGCTATTCTTATATTTAATATAAGATAGCTTTTTAATATAATTTCTACTATTTTACTAGTATTATTATATTAAGTTTATTATAAGTTAATAGTAATAGTTCTTCTATATTAATAATAGTATTTACCTTTAATAAGATTATAATAATATTATATAATATACGCAATTTTATCTATTATTCTAGAGTTAACTAAGATTATAAGACTATATTATTAAGTATATATACTAAGATTAATTAGTTTCTATTAATAAGGTATTATAAAATATTATTATTATAGTTAATTAAATAATATATTTTAAGAGAATAAGCTATAAGGATTTTATATAGTTTAAACTAATATTCTTTAAATTTTTAATATACTTTATTATAAATAAATACTTATTTATTAAGTTTAAAAGAAGACTTAGTAATATTATTATAGTAAACTTATAATACTTATATTCTCTTTTTTAATAACTTCTTATTAGCTATAAGCTAAGTATATTATAATATTATAATTTATTCTTTATATACCTTAATTATATTTATAATCTCTAATAGATATAATAAATTATTATTAAAGAATAATATTAAATAGTATTTATATAAGAGATAAAAGAGACTATACTTTATAGTCTAGTATAATTTAATATATATCGCGAAAATTACTTATAGAAGATATTTATTCTATAAATAAATAAGCTTACTAATAAATATTTTAATTAATATATTACTTAATAGATTATTATAATTCTTAACCTTACTATTAGTTCTTAAGTAATATAATATAATATACTAATAATATATACTAATAATCTTTAAGTAGTAAGTAATTACTTAAGAAAGGAAGTTAAAACTATTATTAGATAATAATTCCTATAGAGCTCTATAGTTAATAAAAATATAATTATAGATAAACTTTATAATTATTTTATCCTTTATATTTAGTAATACTTCTATAATTAACTATTTTATTATATATTTAATTATAGTAATAATCTATTTATTATAGTTTAATATAGTTAATAGAATATTAATAAGGTTAATTACTTACTAGTTAAATAGTTAAATATTATAACTAGTAAAAGTTTATAATATCTTATACTTAAAGCCTAGTTATACTTATTATATTACTTAATATTTAAGATAATATTATATAAAGTATTATATATTCTTCTATATTATTAGCTACTATATATAGAGTTATATAACTTTAAGTAAAGCTAAATATTTAAGATATCTATAGTCTATATATATTTCTTTTAAGAAATTATTATAAAAGAATAGATAAAAATAAAGATTATTATTATTATTATAATAATATTATAAGAATTCTTTTATATTAAATATAAACTTATTCTTTTTCTTATTAATTATAGATTATAAGTATTATAGTAATATTATCTTATTATTAAATATAGTAACTATTATATTATATTATTTTATCTTATTTTATTTAATTATAAGAGAGTTAATAATATATTATATTACTTCTTTTTCTTCTAATATAAAATTAAAGTATTATAATATTATATCTAGAATAATAGCTTAGCTATTTAAGCAATATTTAATATTAAGATTATAATCTTAGAAATTCGCTAATTACTATATTAATTATTTTAATAGGGTTTTTATTATTTATATATATTTAAGGCTTTTATAGTTAGTAAGAATTATAATCTTATATTTATTATTAAGATATATATATTAAATTATAAGAGGATATTTAATTACTAATAGTTTCTTCTTATATATTAAATAGTTCTTCTTATAAATTATTAATTTATAACCTTTAAAGATAATTAAATATAAGCCTTTTATAATTATATCTTCTTATAATAAGCTATAATTAATTATTTAATTACTAATATTTATTTTAAGAATAAATAGTTTAAAGATATTTAATAATTAAAAAATAAATTTACTAATAATATTCTTTTTTAATTATTTAAATATATATTAATATTATACTATTTACTTAATCTTATAATACTTCTATTTATATAATTATATATTACTTTCTTTTAAAAGGTTTAATAAGAGTATAGTAATATTAATAAAGTTCTTAATATAATATTAATAGTATTATATTAATCTTAAGAACTAGTAAATCTTATAAATATTAATAGGCGTTAGCTATTCTTTAATAACCTTTATCTTTAACTATATTAGCTAAATTATCTCTTCGCCTATATTATATCTATAAAATTCTAACTATAGCTTTATAAAAATATATTTAAATAGCTTTATAAATAATTAATTATTAGATAAAACTTATAAAACTATAGATAAGTAATAAATATACTCCTTTAATATTAGAAAGAAAATTATAATATTATTAAGATAAATAATTATAAATTTATTAAGATATAGATATAAAATCCTATTTATTAAAGCTTAAAAAGTAGTTAAAGTATTAGCTAATCTAAATAATATTATAATAAATTTAAATTTTTTTAATATATATTAAATATTATCTTTAAAATATTTTTTTCTTTAATCTAGATTTAGTAGTAACCTTATATAAAATTTAGTTTACTAAGAATTTCTATATTGCAGAGTTAATTAAAATACTCTTAGATTTTTAGCAATAAATATTTATTATATTTAATAACTATATTAAGAGCTTAATAATTAATATATATTCTTTATTTTCTACCTGATTTCTTTATAAATAGGGCTAAGAAATTTTAAGAGCTTATTAATTTATAGATAATTCCTTTAATATAAAGGTTACTAACTTATTATACTTCTTTATCCTTATATAAAGGTAATAATAAGTATATATTAATATTAATTAATTAAGTATCTTATATATTAATTTTATAATTACTGCTTAACTATAATAGTAAAATTATATTAAATAACTCTTCTTAAAAATAGTATTTAAATTACTGTAATATAGCTATAATTTTTAATAATATATCTTTCTATTTTATTATAGATAAAATATCTATTATATTATTAAGTTATTATATAGTATAAAGTTATAATTTAATATTCTTTTTAAAAAGGTATTTAGCTTTATTATAAGAGATAAAGGTATTATTAATATCTTTAATTAAATCGCAAGTTATTATATATTATAAGATAAAGCTTAAGTAATATATTAAACTATTATAATTATTAATTATAATTTATATTATTTTCTAATTAATCTTTAAGTTTATAGACTAAAGCTATATTATACTTAAAATAATATTAAAATTATTAAAGTTAACTACTTATATAAATAGTTCTATATAATATATATTTAACTATAAAGGTATTATTATAGTATTATAAATAATTATAGTTAAACTATTTATAAATTATATCTTTAATTACTTAATTATATTAATAATAATATTAGCTATCTTATAAAATTTAACTAAGGCATATATTATATTAATACCTAAGTTAATTAAATAATATATAAGATATTAAGTTTTAAATAAAAACTTACTCTCTATAATCTTTATAACTTTCCTTAAGAATAAGTAAAAATATTTATTTAAATAGCTTTATTACTTATTAATTTTATAGGCTTTAATTACTATAATATATTGTCTAAAATCTTCTATATAGAATTAATCTTATTTAAATAGTTATAAGATAGCTATAATATATTAGTAGTTTTTATCTAGTATATTAAAGGAAATATAATAGTAAGGTAATACTAGACTAAGAAATTTAATCTTATTATTAAAGTAACTATAAGATTAATATTAACTATTCCTTAAGCTATTATAATTATAATAATATAGATTTAAAGAATAAGATATTAACTTTACTATATAAGGTAATTATTATCTTAGTTAATAATTTTAATTAAAGAAATATTCTCTTTTATTATAATTATAAGTTTAATATCTTATATAATTATATTAAAAGTAAAGGTAATTCTTCTAGTAATAATTAATCTATTTTAAAGTATTCTTCTATAAAATATTTCTTAGTAATATTACTTTAAAGGAATAAAATAAGTATTATAACTATACTTATTATTATAATTAATTTAATATTAGTTTAACTATTAATAACTTTTATTTACTGCTTATAATATATAATTATTAAAATTATTACTCTAAATATTAATAGGCATTATATATATATATATAACTATATATTGCTAATTAAATTAATTAGTTATTATAATATAGTCTATATAACTAAGATTATTATAGTCTAGATTTTCTTCTATATAATTATAAATATAAGTTTTTAATCCTTAAATAAAGTATTTCTTAAGTTTATAATTTAATAGAGAAAGATTAAGTTATTATTATAATATAAGTAATTTAGTAATATACTTTATAATAAAATATATTTATACTAATTAATAATACTTATTATAGTTATATACTTTTTAATTAATATTCTTATATAATATTAAAATCTATTATAACTAATTATCTAAGGTATTAAATTCTATAGCCTTTCTTATTTTAATATTATTAGATTAAGTTTCTTATATTAATCTTATATTATCTTCTAGGAATTTAGTATAATATTATATAATCTTTTATTAGTTCTTAAACTAATCTCTAGTACTATATTATTAAATATAGTTATAAATTTTAAACTTCTAGACTTCTAGAAGTTCTATATTGCATTTATTTTTATATAAGAAAGAGGTTTTAAGCTTAAGTCTAAGTCTATTATTAAGGCCTATTATTTATATTACTTATACTTAAATAATATTAATAATATTATTAATAATTTAAGCTAAAAAACTTAATAAGCTAAAGTTTAATTATAATAGGTTTAGCATTATAATATTTATAGCTTATTCTAGAGCTAAAGGAAATTATCTTAAATTAAGTATTTTAATACTTAATATTAATTAGTTATCTTTACTTAAGTCTATATAGCTAATATAACTAGCTAAGTCTTCTGCTATAGTTATTATAATTATTTAAGGTCTTAATTATTAAAATAATTATTAAATATTTATATTAATTTTTCTTATAATAAGAGTATATTTATATCTTATTATTTACTCTTTATAGCTAATATATTATTATAAATTAGACTTTAATATAATTCCTTATCTTTATCTCTTTTTCTTAAGTATAGTAATAAGATTAAGTTTAGAAATATTTTATATTTACTTAATTTAATATAAATAAGAAGTTATAGAATAAAGTTTAAGTTTACTATTATTTAGATTTAAGTTTCTTTAATATTATATATATTATTATATTATTATTATTATAGCTAATTATTATATTATTAAATAAATAATATCTTTTATACTTAATATTATATTTTAAGCTTCTTTATATATAGTAATATAGTAATTATTATAATTATTAATATTATAATATAATAGTATTAGCTTATTTAAGCTATAGCTCTCTAGGCTTATATAATTCTCTTATTATTACTTAATCTAGATATTTAAATATATTACTAGATATTATTCAGAAGAGAAAAGTTAATTACTAAGAGATATCTATGCCTAAGGCTATATAGTAGAGAATGACTAAGCTAGATGACATAAGAAAAGACCACAGGGGCGCCCAGAAGGGACCACCGGAGGGGGGATCCAACAACTATGTGGTGGTTAGTTACAGCGAGTTCGAAGGCCTGATTAGTCATCTGGATTTTCACCGCTTTGCAACGCGACTAAAAGCAGCTTCTCCGATCAAGACAAGATTCGTTATCTGAGCCAAAGATGGATCGAGATAGAAGGTACAGTATTTGTCGCTTCCCTTATAACGTCTCCATGTACGCTTCTTCCTCTTTTAGGACTGTAGCTAACATCCATCTCAGGTTTGATGACCGACGTGGCGGGGAAAGCTACCGCCCGTCAGACAGAATAGATCGTTCTGCATCTCGAGACTTCACACGCTCTCCTTGGACGCCTGCTCGAAACCGGTCACCTCGTCCCTTGGCCGATACATGGGTACCATCTGGTGGTCGGCCATCTGATCGTCCGCGCAGTCGCTCTCCGCCTCCGTCCTTTCGGCGTCGGTCGCGCAGTCCTCCTCCATATCGAAATCGAGATGCGGGAATCGGATACCGTGGGAGGACACGATCGCCTCCACGAAGACTTTCTCCGAGAAGAGACCAAAGAATCAGGTCTCCCAATCGTCATTCTTGGCGCGGAGGGTCTCCTTATTCTGGACCACGGTCTCCGCGCGCTTCGAGACCCCGTAGTCCGCCTAAGCGCATCAGGGGGCATTCTCCCTCCGGTCGCTATTCAAGGTCCCCCAGACGGGAACGCTATGGCTCACCTGCCTCGGATAGACATACGAGAGCACCTTCACCGGCTCGACGGGGTATAACACGAGGAGGCAGTTCGCGAGGGGGGTTTTCTACTCGTTCGCGTAGTCCTACACTTAGAGACAGAGGCCGGGAGTCTTTCGCGGCTAACGCGTCCAGAAGACGCTCTCCTACACCTCCAAGACAGGCTCCATCTACGCATGCATCTGCCCAAGGTTCCACTGCTACGTCTCAGCGATCATCACCGCGTATACATCCCGACAGGCTTAGCGTACCTGCGTCGGAGCACCCAAGTCACTCTCCAGCAAGTCGATCAGATACTCCTCGACGCGATTCTAGGCCTAGGGATACACCATCTTCACATATGATGAAGTCACCTTCCGAAGATCAGGGGCAACCTTCTCAGGAACAACATCAAACGGCGTCACCCAACACAATGGACCTATCAGTCCCGAGAAGTGGCGAGCGTGGTCGTGATGGAGATGCCAGTGAAATAACACGACCCTCATCAAAACCGTATGCGCCAACAGTATCAGTCCCACCAAGTGGACCACAGGCGCTTAGGAGACAGTCAAATGCTTCTTGGGTCTCGTCCACACCAACTTCTCGTGAGATGCAACTTCCATCTGGCCCTTCAAACAGTTTTGCGGCTGCATCTACAGCAGGTCGTGGGAGCAACATTTCCTTACTTTCCGCCCCAACCAGGCCCCGTGGTGGTCCTAGTTTCAGTAACCGTGAGAGTCCACGTGAACCATCATGGGCAGCAACTGCGCCGCCGCCGCCGCGTCGTGGACCTATCCAGCAAACTTATCACGGGACTCCTCCCACAGGACCTCGGGGCAGCTTTGCGCCTCCTCCGCTGGGATACGACTCCTCGCGACATCCCCAATATCGACGAAGCAGTAGTACTTCCGGTATTCATCCTCGCGCTCAGAAGGTCACGAATCATCTTTCGGGCCTCCCTGCTATTATCGCGGGAGGAAAGCTCCTTCCGTCCCCGTTGGATCCCGCAACTGAGAGACGACTGTCCCAGCTAGAAACAGATCAGGAGAAGTTATTCGAACAAGTCGCGGAGAAACAGAGATTGAAAAGGGCTGTTCTCAGGGACTGGGACAAGTTGGACAGGGAGAGCGCAACCGGTGCGTTGAGAAGTGAATTGGCTGAAGGTCATTTGCAGCGCATGGCCGAGGGGGAGAGTATTGGTGGCGGAACGGCGTTCTGAAAGGCCCTCTTTATTTACTTCCTGATTTATGAGCGCACTGGAGCAGGTCGGCGTTGGGAATGACTGGGAGCACGGTGGAAAATTGCATCGATATGGGATACCTATGGTGGGAAGGGTCTGTATGAATAATAGCATGAGGAGTTATCAGCGGGCATATTTTGTTTGTAACAGCATAGCTAGACTTAAGAAGTATTAATTTTAACTACTATGGTATTCAATGGTGGAGTAATGATCTTTTTGAAAGCTGTTGGTTGGTGGGGAGCTGGAGGTATCCTGCTCTGCAGATCAGCTAAGATGCCAAGAACTCGTCCTCGCGGGTAATTCCGTACTTTACATGGCGAGGCTGCGTGTCAACAATACTCCCTTGCACTCTCACCTTCCAGCAATTAATTCTTCTGGTCTGCTAACGACAACAAGGCCACGAATTCTTTTCATGTTTCGTGGGCATTAAGTGCTCACTAGCACCCAACCACCTTGGTTTTCTCTTCTGTCCTTCCTTTCCAACTATTCACCCTGCCAATACTCGACCTAGACGCGTACGGCCTCTACTTTTCAACTCTTCAGGAACCGCAGTTAACTATCACCTGGCACCATGAATATATTCAGACTTTTAGGTGCGTATCAGGCAATTCTACTGTGTTTTTGATGCGCTGACTCGTTGCTTCACAACAGCGGACTTCTCCCACCTGGCATCGATCTTCATTCTTCTACAGAAGATGAAGTCGTCGAGCGTGCGCTCCTACTTCCCCATTCCTTTCCTTCTCTAGCTAAGCAATGAGACAGAGCTGCTCCGGACTATCCTTCAAATCACAGGCGTTATATTTCCTAGTTTTCGTGACGCGATATCTGGGTAAGGCCGACTGAACATCTTACTGCTGTCTGGGCCGTGCGCTAACTCCAGAAGACCTTTTTTGGACGTTCACGGACTCGGCATATAACACTACGTTCAAGATCCTTTTCATCGGATCTTCTGCCTACATCATCTATCTCATGCTTAACGACTACAAGCCGACGAACGACCCCAATCTCGATACTTTCAAAGTGCAGTATCTTCTTGGTTTCAGTGCGCTTTTGGCACTTCTCTTTCCAGCTGAATACAGTATTTCAGAGGTGAGTCTTGGGATATGCTGGACCAATGGTTACTTCGGAAAGAAGCTTATCATCTCGTGATGCCCCAGATCCTGTGGACGTTTTCAATCTGGCTGGAGTCGGTTGCAATTTTACCCCAGCTGTTTATGCTGCAAAGAACCGGTGAAGCAGACACCATAACAACGCATTACCTCTTCGCACTTGGGATCTATCGCGCACTTTATATCCCTAATTGGATATACCGCTACTTCGCAGAGAACTACTTCCATGCTATCCCCGTTCTAGCTGGCATCATCCAGACGGTGTTGTACTCTGATTTCTTTTATATTTACTACACAAAGTAAGTGAATTCTATTAGCAAATCGCCCCTTTCTAGGAGTGAGAAAAGGCAATGCTAAGATACTTTATACAGGGTTTTAAAGGGCAAGAAGTTTTCGCTTCCAGTTTAAGTACTAGTATAAAAGGCTTAGGGGAAATATGCAATTATATAATTTGCATAGCATTAGTATTAAGCTTAGAGATAAATTAAATAAATCTCTAAAATATTATATTAAGTATAATAGTACTATCTGTAAAAAAGGCAGGTAAATAGTTAATAACTAATATAAGGAATATAAGTTCTTAAAGGTTATTAGTAAATTACTTCTCTAGTAAATATAGTAAGAGAGTAATAATATTATATACTTAGCTTAGAGAAAAGTTTACTTAGTATAAAAAAGAGTTTATATTATTAAAGACTAGTAGTAAAGAGTTTATATAAGTAAAGAAATAATAAGATATAAATTATATTAAAATAAATTATTAGCTTTTAATAAGATAATAATTTAAAACTTATTTATATTTTAATCTTTAAGTATTTCTTAATTTTAATATTATATAAATTTAAAAAAAAAGAGTATAAAGTTTAATTAATTATCTTAATATTATATTTAATTTTAAAGATTTATTATTATAATTTTTATATTAATTTCTTTATATAAAATTAAATATTCTTTAATAAATTTATAATCTTCTTAAAATAGCTTATTTTTAAGCTATTATAAAATTATTATATATTATAAAATAGCAGTTAAAACTAGTAGGTTTTAGTATAATAAAGATTTTACTTTAAGGAAATCTTTAAGAATAATTTTACTTTAGTAAAATTAAGCAGTTTAAAAAAAATTACTTCTTAAGCTTTATATAAAATCTATTACCTTAAGCAAGAATATATATATATACTTTATATTTACTATATGCGCTAATACTCTTTCTTTCTAAATATTATTAGCCCTTTAAGTATTAAATAAGTCTAGACAATTTTATTTAAACTTATTATTTTTAACTTTATATTTATAATAAAATATAGCTTTATAAAGATATTTATAATATAATAAATTAAAGAGCTTTTTATTACCTTTATATTAATAAAATAAAGAAATTATATAAATTAAAAGTATTATATATATAATATTATAAAATAAAAATATTAATAATATAAGTAATATATATAATATTACTTTAATAAAGTATAAAAGTATAAGATATAAAAGCCTTAAGTAATATAATAACTTAGCTATATAGTTACTATTATAAATTAATTAAATAAATAATAAACTTATAAGAAAAAAATAAATAAAACCTTATAATATAATATAAAAGAAAAGAAAATAGCTATATAATAATAATAGAGTTTAAAATTATATAATAAGAAATATTCTATAAAAGACTTTAAAGAATAAGGTTTAAAAATATTAAAGAAGCTAAAGTCTCTTAAAGACTATAAGAGATAAGTTTATAAAAGATTATAAAAAGTAAGAAAAAAAGAATTAAATTATAAATTTATATAAAAATACTTATTTATATTTAATAAATATATTTAATTCTTTATATTTATTATAAGTTAATAAGAATAATATTAAAAAGATTATAATTTAATTAAGCTTTACTTTTAATTTAATTATAATTATTTAAGTTATTTAATAAAACTTATTAAGTTATATATTTATAAAGTTTTACTTAATAGATTATAATAAATAAACTATATTAATTACTTATAGAAGACTTAAATAAATTTAAATTATTAAAAAAGAATTAAATAAAAGTTTTACTTAAGCTTTTTCTAATAATAATATAATAAAATAACTAAGAAAGATCTTAAGGTAATAATATATTAAGTACCTTTAACTCTATTACTAAAGGTTTAAATATTTAAAACTTAAAATATTTAATAGTAATTAAGTAATACTTACTAAATAAGCTATAATAATTAATAATATAAATTATACTTCTATAACTTAAAAACTTATAGAAATAATTAAATAGCTATAAGAGATTATAGAGTAATTATAGAAAACTAAGAAAACCGAACTAAACTAAACCAAACCGCCTATAGTTTGGTTCGGTTTATAATTTTATAAACCGGAACAGTTTATAGACTTTGTAAACTGAACTAATAGTTTATAGTGCACTATATGGTTTTTTTAAGTCTGGTTTTTTTAGGTTTTTTAGTTTAATTCAGTTTTTTAATTTTTTTTTAGTTACTTTAGATTAATCTGAATTTTTATATAAATCTTATTAATCTTTAAGAACTATTTAGATTTTTATTTCTTTAAATATTTAGTAGAATAATATTAGAATATAATATTAAAGTCTAACTTAAGTTAGATTTTTAATATTTATATTAGCCTTTAATATAGTTAATCCAGCGCAAGCAATAATTAGAAGATTTAAATCTATCTATAATTACTGCGTTCCTCTAAGAATATATAGAAATTCTAAATATAGGTAATTTATCTAATTATTCTCTTTTATTATAAGTAAACTTAGTAATAGGTTAATCTATTTAAATATTTAAAAGATTTTAACCTCTAAACTGCTCTATTTAATAATCTTTATTATCTATATCTATCTCTCCTTCTAATATATTGTCTATATCCTTATTATTACTAATTAGATTTAGCAATTTAATCTCCCCCCTTTTAGATTATTAATTATTAGGTATTATATCTATATTATTAATTATTGCCTTAAACTCCTGCTAAATAATGAAATTTTCAGTATATATAAGAAGTATTAAAGCATAAATTATATTAGGAAATAGTCGGCTATATTAGTAATAATAAATATCTTAGGTATTATTAAATAATTGTTCTATATTAATACTATTTAATAAGATTATAAAAAAATCTTAGGCTATTATTATAAGAATTAAGAATTAGTGTTTATTAATTCTCTAATAGTTAAGGATATTATCTGATTCTAATAAACCTAATCTAATTTAAGTTAGAATAATACTATATGATTTAAGTATAATATTAGATGGAATATTACCTTCAGTAAGATAAGTCTAAATTTCTTAATAAGTACTAGTAGTACTTAAAAGGAGATAATAATATTTAAATTATATAAGCGCATAATCTAAGGTTAAGATAGATAAATAGGTTCCTAATTATATCTTAATATTTAGATTTTAATTACTATAGTATTAAAATATCTTATAAAAAATCTTTTTATAAGTATTATATTAGTTTTTTATTATATCTTGCCAGACCTAAGTTTTAAAATATTTAAATTTTATACCGGGATAAAGGATTGTTATAATTATATATATAAATCCTTAAGATTTATATATTTTAGTATAATAAGTTTATAACTTATTATAAGCTTTAGATAAAATATCTTAGAGTTATATCTTCTATATAGCTCTTTTTAATTTTAAATACTTTATATAGTTATTAAGATAATTAAAGATAGTATTATAGATTTTAAAAATTTTATAAACTAATAGACTATTTATCTTTAATATAGTAAGAGTAAGATTATAGAATAGCCAGGTTAATTTAATAAAATATTTAACCTGACGCTATTTAATAGGGGATAATATTAGAAAATAAACATCTTTATTAGCCTATAATATAATAAATTATCTAATTACTACATGTAGTTTAAGGGCATATATAAGTATAAAATATATTAAATTCTATTATATCTAGTAATTAAAAAATAATAATTTTAGCTAACTAATACTTAATTGTTATAGTATTAGGAAATATTCCTAATATTAAAGGCTTATATTAATAAATCTAGTAATCTTATAAACCTATACAGAAATCTATTAGTATTAATCTAACTTAAGTTAAATAAAGAATACCTTTTCTAATAATATTAGGATATCCTAAAGATATAATAGGCCTCTATCCTTTCTTATATCTTAACTAATACTATTATTAATAGAAGTATTAATATAGAGTTTGCCTAATAAAACATTAACTACAAGTTATAAAATATATGCTAAATATAGAATATAATAGCAATTTAAAATAAGTTAACTTAATATTATATCTTAGAAATCTTTTAATAATAAATCTATTTTAAGCTTATCTCTTAGGCTTTTATCTAGCTCTGCTATTAGGATAATATTATTACTTATATTATCTATAGTAATAATAAGAATCTAATATTATAAATTATATTAATAAAGATTCTTTAGCAATATTTTAACTAAGTTTTTCCTAGTATATAATCTATAAATAGGATTAAAGACTAAGAGTACTTCCCTATATACCTATTTTATATTAATAAAATACCCAATTATAGTAAGAAAAGAATATTAACTTTAACTAGTCTAATAATTTAATACTAGAGAAATCTTTCCTTACTCTAATAAATATAATAGTATTTTAGTATAATTAATCTCCTTAAATTTAAAAAGGCGTGCTTAAATCTAATATTAGTTAAGTAACTCTAGATATAAATTACTAGCAGCTATATATAATATATAGTAGAACTAAATATATTTAACTATTTAAAATAATTAGCGACATCCTATAATAAAATACAGGATCTAATTATATAATATATCTAGTATATATATTAGATTAAAAGTTTTCTAAAAAAAATATTAATAATAAAGTCTATATTAATTACCTAGTTCTTACCTTTATAATTAATATATTTTAAATATTACTATTTTTCCGAGTCTTATCTCTAGATTAGTATATAGCCCTTTTTATATGGGCGGCTATTAAGCTAGTATTATTTCCTCTTTTATAAGGATATTAAAAAAATATAGAGTAATATAAATATTATATATATAGGACGCTAGAAATATTATTTATAATTTCTTAATAGTATTGCTATATATATAATTAAGTCTTTATTTTTACCTATTAAAACTTAGACTGCTATTTTATAAATTCTATTTTACTTTATTAAAATTTAAAAATCTAAATCTGTTCTAGAAAAGCTAGATAAATAATAGCCTTTCTTTAACTATATTTTACTGTCTTAAGTTTAGTTAAGTTAGGAGTATTAGCTTTAGATTAGGGCTTATATTATTTAATAAGATTATAATTAAAATTTATATCCTAGATATTAATATCTGAAGATAAAGGAGTTTTATAAGTCTCTGCAGGAGTATAAATAATATAATTCTAAAACTATAATAAAAGACTTAATAATCTTAATATATCTGTATTAGAATAAAGTAAGAAGGAAAAATTAGAAGATAATAGTATTAGCGGCGGTATAATATCTATAGCATTCTAACTTAAGTTAAAATTCTCTCTATATATATTTAAAGGTTTTAAGATAAATAATATAGTATTTTATATTTATATAAGAGCCCGGCTATTTTATTATTTCTATCTCCTAATTATTATCTCTTAAAATAGTAATAAGAAGTAAAGGTCCTATATTATTAAAAAAAGAGAATTATCTTATAATAAGGGAAGTTATTATTAGAATCTTAAAATATACTAGAGCTTATAGGACTAAAGAAGAGAATTTATATATTAATAAGCATTATTTAAATCTAATTTAAGTTAGAATCTACCTAGAATATCTAGTATCTATAATAATAAAAGAGCTATCTTATTTTTAAGAGCGACCTTATTCCTGAAATTTTTTATTTCTCTTTTTTCTCTTATTAAAGATAAATATGTCTTTTAATCTTTATTTAGTCTTTTTTTTAGCTCTCTTTTCCTTTTTATTAGGAAAAAGGGAGAATAGCCTAAATAAATCTCTTATAGACTTTCTTATATTAATTATAGTTCTTTTATATTCTTAGGCTAAAATAAATTAGCAAACTATAATCTTAGCCCCTTAAAATAGGTTAGTAATAATACCTTAATCTATTATATTCTGTTCTATTCTGCCTATTATTATACTCTATTCTATTCTGCCTATTATTATACTTTGCTCTATTTTACCTGCTATATTCTGCTTTATTATATCTGCTATATTTTGCTCTATTATATTTATAGGCTAATTTTTAAAAGTATTTCTAAGATTAGTAATTATAAAATCTAATTTAAGTTAGAATATATACTTACTATTTAGTCTCCTCTTTTTAGGGTTAAGAAGATTTAATAATGCCTTCCTGAATATATTTAGTTAGTTCTTAATTTCCTTTTTTTATAGCTTAATTAGATTATGCTGCTTATTAGAATATAAAGAAAGCAATCTGTGTTTCTGCAGTTTAACTTTCTTATATATCTCTCTCTGCTCCTTAATATTATTAATTAAGTTAAGCATATATATTCTGAGGAACTTATTAATATTATTTAGGTTAGGCTCTTATTTATATTTTAATAATATTAATATAGTATCTTATAGAGTATAAATATACTTATTCTATTCTGCCTAAGTATATTAATAATTAACTTAAGTTAGATTATAGTCTACTTACCTTAGTCTATATAAAGTCTTCTAATTTTAAGTTTGCTATATATCTTCTTACCTATCTATTATATAGTATTTTAATTAAGCATTTTTTAATCTGCTAGTATTATTATATAGCACTAGTAATATTACTTAGGTTTTTAAGAAGATTATAGCTGCGACTGCTATTTAAAATCCTAATTTTTTTAATTTAGCTATTATCTTTAAATTGCGCACAAGCGGTAATTTTACTAAAATTTATATATGCCTATAATTTATCTTCCTATAATAGAGTTAGTTAATAATAATCTAACTTAAATTAAATTATAATTAATTTACTATTACTGTTTTATTATTAAAGAGTTCTATAATCCCTATAAATATAGGTCCTATAGAGTTATATAATATAAGCATAATATATGCCCAGTTATAGCGCGAAAAGTATTTAAGATAGGTTTATTTAATCTTAATACTCTTCTTATTATAGTTATTAAGGGTCTAGTTTTATAATACTATAAATAATTCCTTAAGCTATATATAAAAGTGTAAATATATATTTAATTCTAACTTAGGTTAAATTAAATAATATCTTATATATAAGTTCTAGATTATTAAATAGGTGTTTCTTTTCCTTAATTATAACTGCAGCATAATTAAGAAACTCTATAGTTTTATTCTTCTTATATAGACCTTTAGCCTTAGAGAATATCTTATAGAGAGTATTAAGCTACTTAAAATCTTTAAGAGCAGTTAATGCGGCTAAAGGATATATCTACTTAAAATATATTTAAAAGGCAATATACCTTAACAGCTGCTTTATAGGTAATATTATATGCTTATTTAGTTTTATCTATCTATCCCTATTATATACTAGTTTAGCTAAAAACTTTAGATTTAATTTAAGTTAAATCTTATTAGGTAAGATAGATTATATCTCTATTTATATTAATATTTTTTTATATAACTATATAATCTTAGTTAGAGAGAGAGGATAAGAATATTAGGTATTATATATTCGCCTTAATTATAGTATTAATATTCCTTAGTTATAGTAAAGAATACTTATTAAAGAATTAAGTATTAATTAAAGGTTATAAATACCCAGACTTATAATCTATAATAATAGGAAAAAATAATATCTATAAGTTATAATCTGACAGATTACAGTAATAATTAATAATAAGCCTTTAATTAGCTTTACTAGCCTTAGTTACTATAGAGCCTAGAATTATATTAGTAAAATAAAAGAATTGTTTAAACTAAGGATTTTAAAACTAACCTAAGTTAGAATTTAATACTTAGTAAGCATTTATTATCTACTTATATAATTAAGTTTTTAGTTAATTATTAATTCCCTTATAATCTATAAAAAATAAAAAGTATTATATTATATCTCTATATACCGCCGAATTTAGTCCTGCCAGATTAAATAATATAAGATAATAAGGGGTTGTATAAAATAAGTGATTTAAATTTTAAGTTTTTAATAAATATACTCCTTAAAAGCCTTTAGCTTAGAGAAGCACTATTATTCTATTTTAATAAGCTTATTACTCTATTAATAAATAAGAATAGCTATTATCCTCCTCTTAATATTCGCTTTAAAAAAATTAATTTTATTAGCCCGGAGTGCTAATAGCAGATTATTATTTATTATATTTATATTATATAAATTAATAGTCTAAATATAAGCCTAGAGATATATTAGGAGAAATCTAACTTAAGTTAGAATAGCTTATCTTTAGGTATAGATATTTAATTTTCTTACTGTTAATATTTATTATATTCTTTATTATTATTACAGCTTAATCTTTTAATATTAATAAAAGAGCCTGCTTTTAATACTGTCTAGATTATAATATTAGCTATTCTATATCCTTCGGCAGTTCTAATAAGAATATAAAGTTATTAATTATAGAGCCTTTCCCTAAATATACCTTATTTTTAATAATTACTATATCTATCTCTTTTATAAAAAGATATTAGTAGGCCTCTAGTATTTTTTAGAAAGAAGACTTGCTTATAATTACCTTTAACCGCGACTTAGGCTTAAATTACTTAATCCCTTAGCTAAAATCTTTATATAAAGTCTAGATATATTTTTAATCTAGGTCTTTGTTTAACAAGTCTTTCTATTTAGTCTTAAGGCACTTAATATTAAGGATTATAGTACCTAGAAAAGTCTTTATTAATATTAAGGCAATTTTATTTTTTTTAATAATATTTATAATAATAGTATTTTTAATTACCTTTTAAAAAATGCCGGTAGCTAAAGCTATTATAACCTTCTTATAAGGTATAGCCGAAAATCTAAATCTAACTTAAGTTAGATTTTTTCTAGTCTAGTTCTGCTAATTATAGTAGATATATAATAAATAAAGAGTATAAAAATAAGTATTAGATTTTTAGCGGGTCTATATAGGTAAAAAAATATTATTTTAATTCCTTATAGATTAAGAATAGAAAAAGGTACTAGATTTTAGCGGGTCTAAACGGGTAAAGAAATATTATTCTAATTCTTTATAGGTTAAGTATAGGTAGAGAAATAAGTATTAGATTTTAGCGATCTGTGCGGGTAAAGAAATATTACTCTAATTCTTTATAAATTAAGGCTAATTATAACTTATCTAGCATAGTAATAATTTAACTTAAGTTAGAATATTAGCCCTTATTGCTAATTGTAACTTACTTAGTAGGTAAGCTAAGATATAGTAATAATTTAACTTAAGTTAGAATATTAACCCTTATTATTAATTATAACTTATTTAGTAAATAAGCTAAGATATAATAATAATCTAACTTAAGTTAGAATATTAACCCTTATTGCTGATTATAACTTACTTAATAAGTAGGCTAAATTAAATTTTATTAGATTTAAGGCATAGGGGGGTAGTAAAAGGCGGGGATAAAGGGGGGGTAAAAAAATAGGATTATTTTAGAGAATAGAATTTAACTTTATTATAAAGTCTCTAACTAAGTATATATAGCTAATAAAGCGCTAATTATATTGCTTATTTTATGCTAATACTACACTAAGACTAATTAAGTAATTAAATTATTAGATTATTATACTGTGTTTATATATTCTAATTTAAGTTAGAATATATAAAAATTAAAAGCTTATCTTAATTTTTTATTATATATTATAGATTATAGTTATAGTATCTATAATTTTTATTATTACTTTATAAAATCTAATTATTTTTTTTTAGAAATTGTTTTATTTAACTTAGTAGTATTAGAAAATAATATTAATCCTAGGTCTCTAAATCTGCGATGCCTTTTAATATTAATTTAAATCTAGATATTATTAAGAACTCTTTTATTAACCCTGAATCTACTTCTATTAAAATTGCTATATTTCTTGCCTAATTTAATAATACTATTAATAATCTTTATATTTATTTTTATCTTCTTTCTTTTCCTAATATTATATAAAAGGCAAATTAATAAACTTTATTGCCTGATATTAATATGCGGGATATATATTTCTACTTATAGTCTACTCTAAAAAACTATTAAATAATCTGGCTTATTATATTTAGCATACTAATAAAAATATAGGTAGCTAATCTAATATAGGACTAATAATTCTAGTATATTTAGGGGATTATTTTAATCGCTTCCCTAAATAATAAAGAAAAGTATCTTATAATTTAAGACTATAATCTATAAGATCCTAGTTAAAAATAATTATATTAATTTCTTCTTTTAGCACAGAATTATTTCTTACAGTTAATAAAAAAAAACTCTTATTTTATTATTATAGTATTATATTAATAAAGCTAAATTAGGGAAGAATAAGTATCTTCAATATATAATAGAATAGTTAAGCTTAATAGCTAAAGTAGGAGATTATCTATTATAAGAGAATAATATCCGACTTAGAAACTATATTTAAATAAAAAAAAATAATTAAATATAATACAGTTTTAATAAATCTAACTTAAGTTAGATTTATAATAACCTTAAAATATATATAAGATTTATATATTTTCTATAAAAGTTAGAGAATAATTTAGAAAATACTAGAAAATACCTTTTATTTAGAATACTAGTAATAATTAAATATATATTCTCTAGTTTAATAACTTTAGCTTTTAAGAAAAATTATATATGTTATATAATAATCCTGTGTTAACACTATAGTTTAATATATATATATATATATATATATATATATATATTTAACAATATCTTAAAAGACTTTCTTTATATTTTTAGATTAATATAATAATATTATATTTAAGCTATTTCTTAGCTATAGATTTAAAGGTCTATAACTTTAATAATAATATAAAATAATATAGAGTATTAATACCTATAATATTATAGACTATATAAATATTACAAACTATATAAACTATTTAAACTAAACTATTTAAGTAAAATCTAACTTAAGTTAGTTTAGCGCCCGATCTTAGCAAATATTTTGGTTTTTTTAGTTTTAAACTAAATTATTAGAGTATAGTTTAATTTAGGTATAGTTTTTCTACCTTAAACTAAAAACCGCTACGGGCGGTTTAGCCCCCCCCTGAACCGAACCGAACCGCCTATATAACTACTTTAAGAGATTATTATAACTATATAAGCTATAGAAAGTAAATTATATTAAAGAATTAAACTATTAAAACTTAAAAACTATTATAGTAAAAGAGATAAATTATAAGTATTTATTATTTAGCTAAATTTATACTTTTAAATAATAAATATTACTAATAATAATAATAAGATTCTTTTAATAATATTTTATATAAGAAAATTTATATTTAATTAAGTTAACTTAATAATAGTTAATAAAAACTTTAAATCTTAATAAAAATAATTAAGATAAAATTACTAAATAAATTTATAAAAGCTATATAAGCTTTTAAATAAAGTTAAATAAAGTATTTAATATTAAAGATAAGATAAAAATTATAGAGTAAAAGCTTAAATATTTATACTAAATATAATTAGTAATAAATTATATAATATAATTTAAATAAATTATATCTTACTTAAAATAAAGATTATTAATATAAATAGTAATTTATAAATAAAAGCTTAAAAAAATATAAGATAAAATAATATAAGTTAATAAACTATTTAATTAAATAATATTAATAATTATTATAAAATAGTAGTTAAGACTAGCTAATAATAGTATACTATAAATTTTACTTTAAAGAAATCTTTAGAGATAATTTTACTTTAAAAGAATTATTAGAGATAATCTTATTATAATAAGATTATAGAGCTTAAAAAAATTTCTTCTTAAGCTTTTTATAAAAACTCTATTATTTAAATAAAGAATATTTTATTACTTTTTATATCTATAGTATTAGCTAATATATCTTTTTTTTAAATATAATATTAGCTTCTTTAAGCTATTAAATTAGTTTAAAGAATTCTAATTAAGAACTTATTCTTTTTAAATAATTATAAGCCCGGGTTTATAATAACTTAAGAGAAATAGCTATATAATAAAAACTTTTTTATTTTAAATATTTAAGTTTAAACTAGTAGTAATAAGCTATTTTTATATAAAAGAATCTATAATAAAACTACTATAGTAGGGAGAATTAATTAGAAGAATATAATTAGCTAAGCAGTTATATATTATTATTAGAAGAGATAGTTTAAATACTTTTAATAGGGTAATAAGAGAAAGAAATAAATAAGTAAGAATAAAATAAGAAATTTCTCTCTTTTAGCTATTATTTAGTATTAGTTTAATATAAGAAAAGAATTAGCTTATTATATTATCTTATTATTAGAGCTTCTCTTTTAATTCTACTTTAAATTTTAAAGCTAAATACTTTTCTCTCTCTTTTCTATATCTTTATATTTAAAGGCTCTATACTAAGTCTTAATACCTTATCTTATAATAAATTAGAGCTAAATATAAGGGGTATTAAAATATTAAATAGAAATAAGAAAAAAAAAGAATTAGAAGTTAAGATTAAGATTAAAGCTAAGGAAAAGAGTAAAAAGCAGTAAAATAATAAGTAAAATAGCTAAAGGAGATTACTACTATAAATAAAAAGAGATAAATATATCTCTTAAATTAATAGAGATAGTAAATATAATATAGGGTAAAAATATATATTAGTAATAAAAGAAAGAAAAAACTATTAAATATAAGAAAGAGCTTAATAAGTATAAAAAAGAAATAAAAATTTAAAAAGAATAAGAAATTATTAAATAAAAACTATTTATTAAAAAATAGAAGAACTTCTTATTATTATCTTTATTACTATTCCTTTAAAAAAATATAGAAAAAAGCACTAATCTTTTTAGCATTAATTAAAAAAAAGACTCTTAGCTTTTTAATATTACTAGGTTTAAAGATATAAATAGCTTAAGTATTTAAAAATATAGGACTATTAATAGTATAATTAATCTAGGTTATATTAGCTTTATAAATACTAATACCTAGAAATCTTAAGATATTATATTTTAAAGGAGATAATATTACTTATTATTTAAGGCTTTTTAAAAGGCTATATAAGGTAAATTAACTCTTAGAAAAGGAAAAAATTAAATAATTTATAGATTATTATAGCCTATTAATATTATTATAAATAAGTACTTAACTTAAATATAAAAAGAAAAACTACTTAAAACTAGTAGAAGTAATTAAATAAAAATATACTTATTATAATAAGTATTAAAGGAAATATAATATCTAATAGTTAGAAAAGTTTAAAAATATAAAATATAATAGCTTTAAAGACTTAAAAAAATATAATTAAAAATATTAAGCTATATTAAAAGCGCTAGTAACTTTAAGTAAATTAAGCTAATATTTATAGGGAGTTTAATATCTTTAAAGACTTCTAGAAGAGCTTAAGTAATAAATAGTTTAAAAATTAAATATAGACTACTATACTCTATTTACTATTAAATATACTAATTTTTATAAAAAGATAATAAATAGAGTAAGAATTATTAAAACCCTTTATTATCTTAACAGTAATAAACTAGAGAAAGATTAAGATATAGCGGCTTTAATAAAGGAGAAGATAATTAAAGAAAATAATATATAACTTCTTATTAAATTTAATAAAACTTACTTAAATAAGAATAAGAATAAAACTAAATAATAAAGTATTAAAATAAAGTTAATAGAGTAATTATAAATTAATTAGTTAATAAAAGAGTTTAAAAAGTTAAAACTATATAATATATAATATATAGAGAGGCCTAATAATAATATACTTAATACTAGTATAAATATATAAGCTAAGGTATTTTTAAGATTTAACCTAACTAGAGAATTTAGAATATCTCTAAATTTATATAATTTCTACTAGGCTTCTAATTATATTTAATCTTATTATCTAGATTTAAAAAGCCTCTTAAATTAAAAACTTATTTATTAAAAAAAATTATAAACTTTACTTTAAGTTAAAAGAATAAAATAGGGAAATTATTTATCTTATATAGAGAAATATATTATAAAAAAAGATTATTAAATAGAGATTAAAAAAAGAGTAAAGAAATATTAGCTTAATTAAATATAATATCTAGTCGATTATATTAAAATAGCCTAGAGATAATTTAAGCTTTAAGAAAGAAGCTAGTAATATTATAGAAAATTACTATTTTATTAATATAATAAAATTAAATAAGCTTTAAAGAGTAAAGAAAAGATAAAATAAGATTAAATAACTATATAAAGAAAAACTATAAAAAGTAATTAAATAAGAGTAGAGATTTCCTTTAATTAAAATAAACTAATTTAGTAATTATTAGCCTTTAAGTATAATTAAGAGAGTAAGAATAATTAAAGAGAAAATAAAAGATATGTTTAAGTAAAATAAGGAGGAAAAGATTATTAAAAAAAAAAAAACAGAAGTTAAAGAGATTTAAAATTATAAATAAATTAAAAAAGACTATTAATATAATAAGAGTTATAAACTAAATATTAAATACTAGAGTTTAAATATTAATTTAAGATCTTATTAGTCTATCTCTTAATTTATATAAGGCCTTATTTACCTTATAATTATAGTAGGTAATAATTAAGGTAATATTCTATAATACTAAAGGAGTATAATTTAATATCTCTATATTAAATATAGAGTATATAGTAAATAATATAGATTAGTATACTTATATATCTTTATAATTTAAGCCTCTTAATAAAGATAAAGTACTATATATAGCTATAACTTTAAAGTTACTAATTAGAATTAATAATTATAAGAAGATATAAAATATTATAATAAATAGTAGATCTAAAATTAATATAATATATAAAGATATAGTAAATTATTATAAACTTATTATAAGCTAAAAATTTAGAAATAATATAATATTAGTAAATAGTAGGTAGATCTCTTTTATAAGTCTCTATAAAGAAATATTTATATAAATAAGATCTTTTTATTATAAAGTTTCTTTCTTTATAATAAATAATAAGATTAACTATAATTATATTCTAGAATAATCTTTTAAGTATTAAGTATATTTATAATATATTGCTTTATTAAATAAAATAGTAAAGAGTATAATTTACTTTATAAACTAAAAGAATTAAGCTATTATTTAAGTATTTTTAATAGATAATCTATAAAATAAGTTAAGAAAAGAAGTTTTATAAAACCTTTTATTAAAAATATAAAAGTTATTAAATTAAAGCTAAAAAGAAATAATAAATATTAAACTAAAAAAAGAGAAAACCTATAGAAAGTATACTTAATAAATAATATTAATTTTAGATTAAGTAAGAGAATTAAAAAAAATATATAGGAGTATTTAAACTTACTAAATTATAAGAAAAAAAGAGAAATTTATAGAGGTATAAATTATTTAAAAGATATAATCTTTTTATTATAAGAGTAAATTATATTATTAATATTTAATATAAAAAAAAGTATAAGAAAGTTTATTTAATAAATATAGTAAATAGATTTATAGCAGTACTAAGAAAATTATTAAAATAAAAAGAGGTTATTTAAGAGTATTACTACTTAAACCCTTAAAAAAGTATAAAAAAAATATAGAGAGGATTTACTAATTATATTTAGTTAAAAATATTAAATATAGTAAGAGAAATAAAACTAACCCTAAAATACTTAAAGAATCTTATTATAAGAGAAGCTTTATAGCCTAAAAAGAAAGAATTATTAATAAAGATATTTTTTACTAAAAAAGCCGCCTTTATATAAACTTTTAAGGAGATTAAATAAATGCGCCTAGAAATAGTACTTCTAATTATTATCTAGACTATATAGTATAAGCTATAATAAGTAAAGAGCTTTTTAATATTAAAGGTATTTTATAGTATAATATAAGTAATAATAAAGAAGAGAATAAAGATTAAAATCCTTAAATAAAGTTAAGGGCTCTATAGAAATCTATAGTTTTTTATAAAAAAAAATAATAAATATTAATTAATTAATATAGTAATAAAAGTTAACTAAGTAATAATAAGAGATATTAATTTACCTCCCTTAGCTAATAAATTCTTAGAGAAGTTTAGTAAAATATTAGTATTTATATTAATAGATTTATTCTCTAGATATAATTAGTTAAAATTAGTAAAAGAGTTACGCGACTTAATAGCTTTCTATATACTTAAGATTAGTTTAATTTACTAAGCTAAACTGCTATAAAGATAGACTAATATAATACTAGAATTTATATATAGAGTTATAAGAGTATTTACTAATAATATCCTTAATATCTATAATATATTTTTAAATAATACTCTAGTATAAGGTCTTAAAACTAATTATAAAAAAGAGAAAGTATTACCTAAGATTAAAAGGTTTATATTTAAATATATTTAAAATATTAATAAGGTACTATATAATTTTAAACTTACTAGTTTAACTATTACTAAAGAGAAGTTATAATTTATAGTTCTAGGGATTAAAGTAATAGGATATATATATAATATAGAAGAGAAATACTTAGAATCTATAAAAGTAATTAAGATCTTAAAATAGCTACTTTATTAAAACTTATAAGAAGTAAGAGAATTTCTAGGGGTTATAGCCTACTATTAGATATAAATTAAAGGATATACTATTAAAACTAAGCTAATATATTTAATACTAAAAAAAGGATAAGACTTCCTTTAAGGACTAAAATAGTAAAACTTAATAAATATTTTAAAAATAGCCTTAATAATAGCTCTAATACTTAAGTTAATTAATTATAAAAAAGAGAAAATAATTATTATTAATATAGACGCTAATAGTAATAAATAAGGGGTATAACTTATTTAAGAAAAAAAAGAATTTAATAAAAGATACTTAGTTAAATATAAAAGTAAAGTATAGATATAAATAAAGAGGTAATATAATAAAGAAAAGTTAGAATATAAGGCAGTATTAAAGGCTCTCTATAAGTTTTAAGTATACTTATATAGTATATATTTTTAGCTAAAAGTAAATATAAAAACTTTAATTATATAATTAAATAAAATAATTATAAACCTTTTAAGATTAGTAATTACTTATTAAATTATTTAAATCTAGTTATTTAATTTTAATATTATCTATATAGCGAGAAGAAAGAACTTAGTTATAAATAAATTATTTTAAAAACTAATAATAAAGTAAGATCTAGAGAAAGCTAAAGATAATAATATAGAGAAATTCTTAAACCTATAGTTTTATATAGTTTATTATATTAGCATATAAGAAGTAAAATTAAATAATACCCCCTAATTAATACTTATACTATATTAGTTAGAAAAATCTTTATTAATTATAGAATAGCTATAAACTATAATAAAATTAAATAATATAAACTAAAGATAATACGCTAAGTTTAAGAAGGAAGCTATAAAATATATAGTATAAAATAGTATTCTTTTTTAAAGAGTATAGTAAAATTAATCTTATTAAATAATTATTAATAATAAAGAAAAGTAAAAAGAAATTCTTACTACTTTTTATAAAGAATATAGATATTAAAAATATAAAATAATATATAAGAAAATAGCTAATTAATATTAATAAAAAGGCCTATATAAGTATATTACTAGATAAGTAAAGATATATAATAAATACTAAAAAGCTAATAAAGAATATATAGAAAAAGCTTTATAATTAATATTTATTTTACCTAGAAGATTAAAGCTATACCTAGATATCTATAAGATTATACCGCCTAATAAGAGAAAAACTTATATTACTATACTTTAAGATAATTTTAGCTAAGTTAAATATAAAGCGCTTAATAGCCTTATTTTAGAAGTTATTATTAAATTTCTATAAGAAGACTAGATTTATTATTAAAAAGTAATAGAGACTCTTATTAATAATAAAAAATTAAAGAATAAAGCTATAGTTAATATATTAATATAGAAGGGCCTACACCTCGGCCCAGCCGGGGGCGAGCTCAGCCCACCCTAGAAGCTCAGCCCACCCGAGTATTTTTACCATTTTTTAAGTGGGCCGAGCTTTTAAACTAAAAACTTCAAAAATTTATTAAAAGTCGAAACCTAAAGATATTTCACTCGAAATTAAATATTTATATAGGTTATAACCTATATCTTATATATAAAAAAAAGAAAAATTAAATATCTAAAAATCGATTTTTAAGAATTAAAAAACCAAGAAAGATTTGTAATTTTCGAATTTCTATGTGTAATTTACTAACTCTTGCGCTAGCGTACCCAATTAAAATCCTAAAATCCTAATTCTAATATATAATGTAGACTAAAATATAAATTATTTTATAATATTTTTTATATATTTCTACTATGCCTAAATAGGCTAGGAAAAATCAAAGTTTCTTGGGGTGCGCTGAGATCCCAAATACTTGGGTGGTATGAGCTTTTAGGGTGGGCTGAGCTCGTCCCCGGCTGGGCTGAGCTACATCCCGTAATATAGAAATATAAGATTAACTATATTAAAGTCTTACTATATAACCTGCAAGTAAATAAAGTAGTTAAAATTATATATAAGTCTTTTATATATAGTATTAAGAAATTTGTAAAAAAAAATAGAAGTAAATTAAATAAATTATTTATTAGTAGTAATTTAGGCAGATAAGAATATAGTTAAAACCTCTACTAGTTTAATACTGTTTAAAATAATTATAAGATATAATATAATACTGTTAATTAAACTAGAAGTATTTATCTAGAAGATATTAATATAAGATAAAGTTAAAACTATAAAAGACCTTTTACTTCTTTATATAAAGTAAATAGAGCTTAGAAATTAAGATATAGAAGAAGTATAGCTTTATATCTAGTATATAAAGAAAGCTAATAAGAAAGTTTTTAATAATAGAAAATAACTTTATAAGAAATAATTAATTAAAGAATAACTTATTCTACTCTATAATATAAAGCTTAAAATATCTTATTTTATTAAACTAGTATATTACTAGCTTAAACTATATTAAATTAAAGAAGTCCTTTAAAAAGGTTCTTATAAGCTTAAGAAGTTAAATAATATAGCTTTTTAAGATTTAATCTATAGAAATTATTTAAAAGGCTATTATTTATAAAATAACTAAGAAGATATATTAATAGTAAATAATAATATAGAACTTAAGTAAGAAAATTAGCAAATAAATAATAATAAAGATAATATAGATTAAATACTATCTAGATTAATATATATAGTTATAATTCTAGTACTCTCTTTTTAAAAATATTAGCTTAAAAGAAGAAGAAGTAAAAGACTAATAATAAAGTAAGCTTAATATTAGATAAAAATTTAGCTTAAAGTAAAAGAGAGCAGATAAATAAAAGATAAAAATATTTAAATTTTTTTAAGAGAGAAGAGATTTAAGAATAAGTAAAATAGAAAAATATATATATATTATTAGAAGAGTAAGACTAGACTCTTATAGTTATTAAAAAAGAAATATATTAAATAAAGAATATAAAATAATAATAAAGAAATTTTACTTTATATTAAAAACCTTACTTCTTTACTTATAAATACTACTTAAAAACTTAAATTTTATTATTCTATATTCTCTTTCTATACTAAATACTATTAAACTAAGATTATTATATACTTTTATTAAACTAAAATAAAAAAAAATACTCTCTAAGTTTAAAATATTATCCTATAAGAATAATTATTAAAATTTAATATAAATATTTATATAACTATAAGCAAGATTTATAATCTTATAAAGAAGGCGATTACTATAATAGAGAATAAATTAAAAAAGGTTAAGTTTATAATAAAAATAGCGGCTATTATTATAAAGTTTTAGATTAAATAAAATAAGGCTATAGTAAATTACTATAAATTTTTATTATAATAAAAGTTTTTAAAAGAAGTAAGAATAAAAGAAGAAAAAATAATTAAAGAACTAGAAGAGTTAATAAAAAGAGCTAAAAAGAATAGAAACTATATAGATAAAGGCTACTTACTTATAATAAAGGTATAAGAGGAGTAAATAATTAACTAATTAATAATATTAGCTAAGAGATCTTATTAAACCTTAATAGTATTAAAAAAAATTATAAAATAAATTAAAGAGTAAAGAATAATAGCTATTTATTTAATATAAGCTTAAATAAATAAATTATCAAATATTAAAAAGCCTAGTATATAGCTAGATAAAAGCTTATTACTAAAAATATTAAAAGAGTAAAAAATTTATTAAAAAGAATAATAGATAGAAGTAAATAGTTTTTATTTAAAGTAATAAAAGTAAAGCTTTAATTAATTAGCATATAGATTAAGAAAGACTTCTTTTTAAAAAAGATTCTAGAGTATAAAGTAAAAAGAATAATTAAAGACTTAAAAAAGAGTTTATTAATTAACCTTATTATTAGTAATAAGAAAGGCAGTAAAATAAAAAAAAAAAGGTAAAAAAAGAATAAAGAGCCTTAAAAAGTTTAAAAGTAAGAAAAAGATTAAAATATAAAAAAAAAAGTAAGTTAAAGAAAGTTATAGTTGCAAGACTAAAATAATAAAATTATTTAAAAAAGCTCTCCTTAATTAAGAAGATAAAAAAGTTATAAGTAGCTTTTAATAAAGAAGAATTAAAATTAATAAACTCTATTATAAATATATTAATAAGATTTAAATAATATTAAGTATATATATAATAGAAGAAAAGTTATTAAAAGAAAGATTAAAGGTACTTACTAAGAGTAATAAAAATCTTTATAACTTAGTAATATATAATAAATATTAGAGGTAGTTTTAATATAGCTATTATCTAAATTTATCTTTTAAGGATTATAACTATAGTAATAAAAAGAAAGTATTAAAATAAAGCTAAATTAGCGGCTAATTAATATTAGAAAAAAAAGTAAAGAAGATATTATATTAATTAATACTAAAGAAGCTTTAGGAGATATATAACCCCTATATATACCTTTTAACGGGCATAATAGAAATAAAGAAAGAGATATTAGTTAAAAATACTTAAGAGATTTTAAAGGCAATAAATAAAATAATATTAATAGTAATAAGAAAGCAGCTAAAGACTCTATTTAGAAGTATATATTACTTATTAAATATATTGTTAAAAAAATAGCCGCATTATTCTTCTAATAATACTAAATCTAAATAAATACCTTTAGCCCTTTAGCTTAAAGAAATAGAAGAGAAGAAAAATCCTAGCTATATTTTACCTAACCCTATTAAAATAGAAAAAAATGCTAATATTATAAAAATAAAAGAGTCTTTAATTAATATAAACTTTTAAAGTAATAATAGATAAATAGAGAAATCTTTTAATAAGATAAATAGTAATATATTTAAAGAAGCTATAAAATTTCTTATAAGAGAAAAAGAATATCTAACCTTTTATTTAAAACTTATTATAAACTTTTATTTAAAGCCTAAGTATTTTACTTAATTATACCTATAGAAAAGATATATAGTACTTAAATTAATTTTTAATAAAGACTTTATATAGTAAGAGCTTATAAAATAGTTTTATTCTTCTATATTTTAAAATAAAAAAAGATTTAACTTATAATATTTTGCGCAAGAAATAGAGATTATATTATATTATAAAGAGAAAATAAATAATAAGGCTATAGAGATAAAAAATATATCTTAAAATATTTTATAGAAGATTATTAAATAAGATATAATATATTACTTTATCTAGCTAGCTCTTTTTAAAGAGAAGAATTATTATTTATAAATTTACTATAAGAGAGAATATATAAGAGAAAATAAAAGAAATAAAATTATAATCCTAAAAGATATATAGAGATAAAATCTTATATCTCTATATAATAAAGCTATTATAGAAAAGCCTTTTAAAAGAAGTAATATTATTTTAAAGTATAAATAAATACTAATATTTAATAACTAGAGAATAATAATATTAAAGGAAAAAAGCTCTAATATAATTACTATTTATTTTTTTAATTATAAAAAAGTTAGCAGGATATATAAAAACTAAGAAGAGAAAGGCCTATTTAATCTTTTTATCTATAGAGTAACTGCTATTAAGAAAGCTCTTTTTAAATAGGCTTTATAGAACTCTATAAAGATATAAGTAAAGTTATATTTTATTCTTATTTAAAATAAATAATTTATTAAGCTTTTCTTATAGAATTAATAATAATAGCTTATAAGCCTAGTAGTTACTAAGTATAAAATATATAAGATATAAGAATATTCTTACTTTAAAAGGAACTTATAATATAAATAGAAGAGAATTAAATAAATTATAATATTAAAAAGGAGCAGATAAAAGTATCTATATATAAAGAAGAGAAAGCTATATAGTAGGGAAAATTAATTAAAAGAATATAATTAGCTAAGCAGTTATATATTATTATTAGAAGAAGTAGTTTAAATATTTTAATAAGATAGTAAGAAAAAAAGATAGATAGATAAAAATAAAATAAGAAATTTCTCCCTTTTAATTACTATTTAGTATTAGTTTAATATAAGGAAAGAATTAGCTTATTATATTATCTTATTATTAGAGCTTCTCTTCTAGTTCTATTTTAAACTTTAAAGCTAAATACTTCTCTCTCTTTTCTCTATATCCTTATGCTTAAAGGCTTTATATTAAGTCTTAATACTTTATCTTATAATATTACTCTAATACTATATTAAATATTAAATTTAATAAGGGTTAGATTTTATTAAAGGTTAAAGTATTAACTTATTATTATTATATTCTTAATAAATAATATTAAAAGTAAAAAAAAAAAAACTTATTTTTATTCTTTTAAAGGAAAATTATAAGAAATAATTTATCTATATAAAGAAATAGCTTATTAATAAAGATTACTAGAGAGTTATTAAATTTATTAAAAGATTAAATAATAATTAATTTAATAAGACTAATATAGTTACTTAATATTAAATTATTAAATATTTATCTAAAGATAATTAAGATAGATTTATTAACTTTAATAATATATATATATTATAAAAGGCTCTATAAATAAAATATATAAAAACTCTCCCTAATTAAAAGCGCTAACTTATTTAATTATTTATATATTTTTAAATAACTCTTAAATAAATAATCTTAAATACTTAGAGTTAATTATAATAAATAAAAAAGAAAATTATAATATTTAATAATATAATATCTTCTTTAACTTAACTTAAAGCTAAGATATAATAATTATTCTTAGTATTATCTAAGGAATATATTATAAATAGAGCAGTAATTAATATATATAAAGATTTAAAGGCAGATAATATCTTAGCTATTTTAAAAGAAATAAAGAGTTAGCTTTAAATAAAATTAATTACTATATTTTTTATAAAAAATAAGTAAAAACCTATTAAATATTATATTTATAAAAAGGATTATTATATTAAAGATTACTTATTTCTATTTATTACTTAAAAAAATATAAGAGATAATTAAAAATAAAAGAGAAAGTCTTATAAGTAAATATTTAATAATTTTATTATTTAAAATAAGATAATAATAGAGATAATTAATAAAATTTATAAAAAGGTTTAATCTTTAAAGAGTAAAAGATTAAAGAATAAAAGATATAGAGTATATAATATAAAAGAAACCTTAAATATTAAAAAGAGTTAATTTTAATTAAAGTCCTTAATTACTTTTAATAACTATATCTTAAATAAAATTATTTATTTATTAAAGGATATTATTAATAAAAATTTATCTTAATAATATATAAATAATAATATTAGTTTATATATAATTAATAAAAACTATTACTTTAAAGAATTATTAATTTAGATTTAATAGAAGTATATTTATATAAGTAAAGAAATCCTATATTTAAAATATATAGAGATAGTTATTCTAAGAGATAAAAATAAAAAGATACTAGATTTAGAGAATATATTATTTATACTTAATCTTAGAGTAAACTTTTTATTAACTAAGATATTTTACTAATAATTAAATATATATAAGTGCTTTAATAAAAGATTAATATCTATATTAAATAAATTAAATAAGGTTATAATTTAAAGGTATTATTAAATATAGAATTTATATTATTAAAAAGGTTTTCTTAGACTAGATATTATAATTATAGTATATATTTACTATATTATTCTCTATTAAGAGTACTCTTAATACTATAGCTATAGATTAAGAGAAAGGATTTTTTTAAAAAAAATTAAGGAATTTAATTATAGTTAAATTATTTATTTATTTCCTTAAAATAAAATCGCCTCCTTATTTCCTTAAAATAAAATTAAAAAAAAGGAGAAGTATTAACTATAATATAGAAGAATTAATTATCTTAAACTTAAAAAAGTTAAAAATCTATATAATTTAATTATATTAAAGAAGCCTATTAAAGTAGTAATAAATTATTAATATATAATATATACTATAGCTAATATTAAAAATAAGAAAAGTACTATAAGTATATAAAAGGCTAATATTCTAGAACTTATTTATATAAATATATATAATTAAATATTAAAGTTTAAGAATAAATATATTTACTTTTTAATAATTATAAATAATTTTTTAAGAAAAATATAAGTATTTCTAATAAGAGCTAAATTTAATATTACTTCTATCTTAAATAAATAAAAAAAAGAAGTTAAAATAATAATAAGTCTCTAAATTCTTAATATATAATTAAATAATATACTAGAACTTAAAAAGCTCTTTAAAACCTAGAGAAAATAATTTAATACCTATTATAAACTAACAGTTTTATATATATTAATATAAAATAAAGCTATAGAATAAGTATATTAGACTATTAAAAAAGAAATAAGAGCTATATTTAAAGATTTAAACCTCTTAATTAAGTTATAGATAAAAGTAGTTTAAGCTAATATATATATTAAAAATAGAGTATTAAATAGACTAATAGTTAATAAGGTTTAAATATCTTTAAAAAAAGTATTTATTAAAGTTAAGCTATTAATTAATTATTTAAGAGTATAAGAATATTAAGTAATATTATATATAAACTTAAAATCTCTACTATAAGGTATATAAAGAAATAAGTTAATAAATTAAGATAGAATCTATACTTTTATAAGATATATTAAGGGAATAAATAAGTAATAAAAAGTCTAGGCTCTAGATATAAAAAAGACTATTAAAACTTATTAAGCTAAATTTTTTAAAGATAAATTAAGAGAAGATCTAGACTTAAATATTCTCTAAAGAGTATTATTAAATATAGTATTAATAAAAAACTTAAGAGATTAACTAATAACCTAGTATATTACTCTATTTAGTCTTATATTAAGTATATATATATTCTTAAGTAAAAGAAAGAATAATACTAATAATTAAAAGAAGAATTATAAAGAAATTTTATTTTTTTTAAAAAAAGAAAATAAAATTTTTTACTAAAAAAAATTAAAAATTCTAATTATAATAAGATTAAGAAATAAGAGAAAATATTTAATAATTCTTATTTTAATAATTTAAATAATTATAAGATTATATAAATAAATCTCTTACTAAGACTAAGTAAATAAGTTATATCTTATATAGAGATTCTCTATATAATAAAGTATAAGAGAGAGAAAGTTAAACTATTAGATAATAAATAAGAACTAAAGTTATATAAAGCTATGCTTATATTAAACCTTTTACCTCTAGGTATTAATATAAATTAAGAAAAGTATATAGATTAAATATTAAGTATAATAATAGTAGTATATATAATAAAAGAGTATATTTTAATCTTAAACTTATATTAAGCTATAATTAATAACTTTATTTAAGGTAAACTATAGAAGAATATATTTAAAGCTAAAATAAATATATTCTAAATAAATAATACTTTTAAAATAGTTATATTATTATCTAGAGCTAATATTATAATTAGCTATTAAATATTAACTATAAAATATAATTTTAATAGCTTTCTTTAAAAGCTTAAGATATATTTTATTACTTAAGAGTTTACTTAAAAATATAGTATTAACTTTAAATATACCTTTACCTCTATTTTATACTATAATATATTATAGGCCTTTTTAGCTATTATTACTATAGAGGATTTAAAGTATTATATAATAAATATTAATAATGCCTTTATAGAGTTAATATTAAAGGAGGAGATTTATATAGTATCTCTATTAAAGATAAATATACTACTAAAAATAATATTAAAAGTCTTTTTTTATCTATATAGATTAAAATAAGCTATAAGAGATTAAAATTAAACTTATATAGAAATACTCTAAAAGATAAGTTTTATATAAACTAATATTAATTTATACCTCTTATAATATTTAGAAAAAGAGATTTTATTTTTAATATATATTAATAATATTTTAATTAGAGTAAAATAAATAAAGAATATTAACTAGTTTAAATAATAGTTTAAATTAGTATATAAGATAAAGGATTTAGAGGAAATAAAGAAAATTCTTAATATTTAAATTACTTATAATAGAAAGGATTAAATATTAACTATAGATTAAACTTACTATATTAAAGAACTCTTATTAAGATATAGAATAAGTAAAAAGAAATTATATCTAGTTAGTATTTTATTAAATAGATATAACTCTTTAAAGCTATTTAGCCCTTAAAATAAAAGAGTAAACTAGAGAAAATACTAAAGAATTATTAATAGTTTAATTTACTTAATAATTTTAATAAGACTAGATATTATATTTATAATTAGCAGATTAAGTTAATATCTATTAAATTTATTTAAAAGATACTTTAAAATATTAAAGTCCTTAATAAGATATTTATAATTAACTATAGGCCTTAATCTTAAGTTTAATATAAATTAAAACTAGCGGCTTATTAAGTATTTAAATTTAAATTATATAATAGATAAGACTAATTAAATATTAATCTTAAAGAATATCTTTATTTTAGCTAATAGCTTAATAAGCTAATTAAGTAAAAAATAAAAGTTTATTATAATTTTAACTATAAAAGCTAAATATATAGCTATATATTAAGCTATAAAATAATCTTAATAATTAGCTCTTCTTTTAAAAGATATAAGGTATAAATACTATATTAGTCTTAATAAGTATAAACTAAAAATAAGAGAAAAATAAGCTTTTATTATTAATTCACTAGTTAAAATATATAGAGATAATTAAGTATTATTATTATTAATTAAGAATACTTATATTTATAAAAGGTTAAAGTATATTAATATTATATATTACTATATATATAATCTATATTAAAGGAATAAGATTAATATTAAGTTTATTAGAATATAAGATATAATAGCAGATAATTTTACTAAATTATTATTAAAGGTAAACTTCTTAAAATTCTTAAGCTAATTAAGATTAATTAATCTAGTAAGTCTAGACTAAGGAGAAATATTATAAAATAGCAGTTAAAACTAGTTAATAATAATATATTATAGATTTTATTTTAAAGAAATTCTTAAAAATAATTTTATTTTAAAGAAATCTTTAGAGATAATTTTACTTTAAAAGAATTATTAAAGATAATCTTACTATAATAAGATTATAGAGCTTAAAGAAATCTTCTCTTAAACTTTTTATAAAAACTCTATTACTTAAATAAAAAATATTTTATTACTTTATATCTATAATATTAGCTAATATATCTTTCTCTCTAAGTATAATATTAGCCCCTTTAAGCTATTAAATTAATCTAGAGAATTTTAGTTAAGAACTTATTCTTTTTAAGTATAACCTTATTAAATTATTAATTAAAATTAATAATAAAATATTTAATTAAAAATAAAAGTTAAAAAAATATATAAAATAATAAAGATTTATAAAATATTATAAATTAAATTAATATAGATTAAATAAGAAATAATTAATAAAGAATAAGAATTCTTATAGATTAAAGCTAATAAAGCTAAATACTATAATATTAAGATAAAATAATAAAATTAATTAAAATTAAAAATAAAAGAAATTTAAATATTTTAACTATAATAAGAAAGGCTATTATATAAAGAATTATAAGATATTAAAAAAATTAAGATAGTAATTAAAAGTAATAAATAAAGAAAGTAATTATAATAAAATCTTAAAGAGTTAAAAATAAATATAATATAAATAAATAACTTAAAATAATAGAGATAAAGATATAATTTCTCTAAAAACTATAATATTTAAATAAGTATTAGTATTACTAGAAATAATATAAGAAATATAAGATAAAATTAATAAATATCTATAAAGAACCTAGAAAATACTTAAAGTAATAAATAATACTATTAAATAATAAAATTAAAAAAATAATTATAGTAATTCTATAAAAAGACTTAATTAAATAAAAAAAATAATATAAGGCTAAAGAGATATTTAAGAAGCTAAAAGGTATAAATAGTAAATAATTACTTAAGACTAATAAAAAACTAAGTATTAAAGTAATTAAGGCCGAGATATAAATAATAGATTTTACCTTATTAAACTTAAATAAGTATAGCTATAAGTAAAAGGCTTAATAAGCTAAGACTTAAATAAATTCCTTATAAAGAGAGATATTAGCCTATTATAATAAGCTAAAATATATATATAGAAAATATTAGAGATACTTAAAGTATAAGAGTATATATTAAATAGTATATTATAAAGATTATTATTTAATATATTAAAATGCGAAAATTAATAATAAATATTTTTTTATAAAAAGATTAAATTAAAAGAAAATAATAAAAGAAATAATACTAAATAGTAATAATAGCTAAAGGTTAATATATTAAATTATAAACTAAAATTATAGAATAATTAACTAAAATATTAATTAACTTAAAAGCTATAAAAAACTTTATAGATTTAAAATTTATAATCTCTTTATAAATTCTTAAAAAAATAAAGAAATAACTAGTATTAATTTTAAGACTTAATAAAAAAGACTTAAAATAATTCTTAATTATAGAGATAAGAATAATTCTAATATTAGTTTAAAACTATTTAAAATTACTTAACTTTAATATAATTAAAATTAAAGAGTATAATATAATACTTAAAATATTATAGCTTAAATAATATAATTTAAAGATTAATAAAATATAAGATAAAATATAATTTATAAGATATATATATAAAATAAGGCTAAAATAAAATTACTCTTAAGCTCTTAAGAGTTAAATAAGTAAAGTAAAGTTAGCTATAAAAAGAACTAAGTTAAGAGAAATAATTAATAGCTTTAAATTAAAGAAATAAGAAAATTCTAGAAAATCTTTAAAAAGTAAGCTAATAGATAAGGCTATATAAAAAGATATATAAACCTAAGGATAAATAATATAATTAAGTACTATATAGTACTATAATAAGAATAGAAAAATTAAAAGAAATAATAGAATTAAAGATATTAAAAAAATATAAGTAATTTTAAAATCTCTTTAATCTTAATATTAATAAGAAATTATTAAATTATAAATTATATAATTATAAAATACTCTTAATTAAAAAGAAGTTATTAATATATAAATTAATTTACTAGCTATTAGAGAGAAAATTAAAAATATTAAAGATATATATTAAAGAAAACTTATAAAAAGATTATATATAATTATTAATATTATTAATAAAATATTTAATACTATTTATATTAAAAAAGAATAGAAGCTTATAACTATATATAAATATAAATAGCTTAATATAATTATAATTAAAGATAAATACTTATTACTATTAATTATAAAGATTTAAAATATAATATAAGAAGTAAAGATTTTTATAAAATTTAATATTATAAATGCTTATAATAGACTATAAATAAAAAAAAGGTAAAGAATAGAAAATAGTATTTAAAACTAAGTTTAAATATTATAAATATAAGATTATATCTTTTAAATTAACTAATATACTAGTAATATTTTAGCGATTTATTAATAAAGTATTAAGAGATTATATATATAACTTTATAGTTATATATTTAAATAATATCTTAATATTCTCTAAGAACTATAAAGAATATATTAAATATATTAAGATAATACTATAATAACTATAAATAATAAAGCTATAAATAAAGCTAAAGAAATATAAATTTTATATTAAGGAAATAAATTTCTTAAAATATTAAATTATTTAAAAAAGAATATAAATAAATAAATAGAAGATTTAAGTAATTAAAAATTAGCTAATATTAATAAATTTATAAGAACTATAAATATTTATTAAAATAGTAAACTATTATTAATAATATATTAAATAATATATAGATATTATAAGATTACTATTTAACTTATTAAAAAAAGAGAAAAATTATTAATAAATAAAAATATAATAGAAAGTATTTAAAAAATTAAAATAAGGCTTACTATAGTACTAGTACTTAGAAAAAAACAGTTATTAAAATTAATATATTAAACTATATAATTAAAGTAATTATATTATAATTAAATAATAATAGAAAATTATATTTAATAATATATTATTTAAGAAAAATAATATTAATAAAGCTTAATTATAAAATTTATAATAAGAAATTATTAGCTATAGTAATAATATTTTAATAATAAAGAGTTTATTTTAAAAGAGTAAAATATATAATTAAAGTAATTATAAATTATAAGAATTTTACTTATTTTATAATAATTAAAATATTAATAAGAAAGTAAGTAAAATAAGTAAAAATATTAGCTAACTATAACTTTATAATTAAATATTAAGTTAAAAAGAATAGGTTTAAATATAATTCCCTAGATTAATCTAATAGCTTAAAGAGCTAATAATACTTAAGGAGAAAGAGTATTAGCATATATAATAGATATAAAGTATATTCTTATATTCTTAGTTAAGGTAATAGATTTTAAATAGAGCTTAAGAAATAATTTCTCTAAGCTACTTAATTTTATTAAAATAAAATTATTCTTAAAGATTTCTTTAAAATAAAATTTTAGTTATATTAGAATTTACTAGTTCTAACTGCTATTTTATAATACTCTTTTTTAATCTAAATTTATTAAATTAGTTAATTTTAATTAATCTAAGAATCTTAGAAAATTTACCTTTAATAGTAGTTTAATAAAACTATTCGCTATTATATCTTATATTCTAATAAACTTAATATTACTTCTATTCTTTTAATATAAATTATATATATAGTAATATATAATATTAATATACTTTAATCTTTTATAAGTATAAGTATCTTTAATTAATAATAGTAATATTTAATTATCTCTATAAATCTTAATTAGAGAACTAATAATAAAAGCTTACTCTTCTCTTATTATTAGCTTAAATTTATTTAAACTAATATAATATCTATATCCTATATCTCTTAAAAAAAGGGCTAATTATTAGAATTACTTTATAGCTTAATATATAGCTATATATTTAGTCTCTATAGTTAAAGTTATAATAGACTTTTATTTTTTATTTAATTAGCTTATTAAACTATTAGCTAAAATAAAAATATTCCCTAAGATTAATATTGAATTAATCTTATCTATTATATAATCTAAGTTTAAATACTTAATAAGTTACTAGTCTTAATTTATATTAAACTTAAGACTAAGATATATAGTTAATTATAGGTATCTTATAAAAGACTTTAATATCTTAAAATATTTTTTAAATAGATTTAATAGATATTAACTTAATTTACTTATTATAAATATAATATTTAGTCTTATTAAAATTATTAAATAAATTAAGCTATTAATAATCTTTTAATATTTTTTTTAATTTATTTTTTTATTTTAAGAGCTAAATAGTTTTAGAGAATTATATTTATTTAATAAGATACTAATTAAGTATATTTTCTCTTTATTTATTTTATATTATAATAAGAGTTCTTTAATATAGTAAGATTAATCTATTATTAATATTTAGTTCTTTTTATTTTAAGTAATTTAAATATTAAGGATTTTTTTTACTTCTCCTAAGTCCTTTATCTTATATATTAATTTAAACTCTTATTTAAACTAATAGATATTCTCTATTTATTTTATGCTAATTAAAATATTATTAATATATACTAGAAATAAGATTTCTTTCTCTAAATATTATAATAAATATAGATTAGTATTAATTTATATAAAACCTATTTTTTAGAATATTTTTATATAGGTTTAATTCTAATCTCTTATAGCTTATTTTAAACTATATAAAGATTAAAGAATTTATAGTATTATTTTTAATAATATATTTATTTCTAGTAGAGGTATTATATAAATCTTCTTCTTTAATATTAACTCTATAAAGGTATTATTAATATCTATAATATAATACTTATAATCCTTTATTATAATAATAATTAGAAATACTTATAATATATTATATTATAAAGTAAGAGTAAAGATATACTTAAAATTAATACTATATTTTTAAATAAATCTTTAAGTAATAAGGTATACCTTAAGCTTTTAAAGAGAATTATCTAGGTTATACTTTATAGCTAATACTTAATAGCTAGTTATAATATTAGCTCTTAATAATAGTATAACTACTTTAAAAATTTTATTTACTTAGAGTATATTTATTTTAGCTTTAAATATACTCTGCTATAATTTACCTTAAATAAAGTTATTAATTATAGTATAATATAAGTTTAAGATTAAAATATATTTTTTTATTATATATATTATTATTATAGTATTTAATACTTATTCTATATACTTTTCTTAGTCTGTATTAATGCCTAGAGGTAAGAAATTTAATATAAGCATTATTTAATATAACTTCTTAGTATCTTATTTATTATTTAATAACTTAATTTTCTTCTTTTTATACTTTACTATATAGGAGATCTCTATATAAGATATAACCGGGATGTAGCTCGGCCCAGCCGGGGCTGAGCTTAGCTTACCTGAAAAGCTCAGCCTACCCAAGAAAAATCTAGGTTCAGCTCAGACACTAAGTTAGTTTTAGTATAGCGTTTGGGTGGGCTTAGTATATACATAGCTTATATAACTTATAATAAAGTTTTTATATTATATTGCAGTAAACTATATTTATTTATTAAGAACTATATATAGTATATGCTCTATACTGTATCGCAGTATATATTAAGCATAGGTTAGAGCAATACTAGGATATATATAGAAAGCTAGAACTGATATTATTCTGCACAGTTTACTAAGGCAGTATATATAAAGGCGGTTATTAAGCATATACTAAAGTAATGTTAGAATCTTATTATACAGAAGTTTATATTATTTATATTATCTTTAACCTCCTTAATAATGCCTTCGCCCTGCCTTTATAGTACTATAATCCACCCTCTTATATTATTACTGTATAATTATAAAAATGCTGCTATATTTAAAGGAACTCTTTACCTATAATATAGTTTTATTAATAAATAATCTGACAAACTATAGGTATTATTATAGTAAGTATATCTCTGCTTAATATTAAACATATACTAAATAAAAATAGGCCTAATTCCTAACCTAAATCTAATATAGATCTCAGACTTATATATTATAGCTAAACAAGAAAATAAGAAATTTAGTAAGCAGATATTGCGCATATACTAGAAGCGCGCTAAATATAGATAGTGCCTATAATTACTGCTGAAAAAAATACTTACGCGCTAATCTCTAGGTCTTCTATCTTAAGTATAAACAGGAATATATAAGTCCTTTCTTTAAAATTAATTGAGTATATACTAAGCTTCTACAGTTGCTAGGTATAGGTAAATATAAATAGCCTACTTATATACAGCAAGATTATTAATTTATAGCCCGCTGTAAGTCTAATATAAGTTCTATATATATATAATATGCTGATAGTTAAAATTACAACGCTATATAAGGACTGCATATTTAAAGGCGAGTATATTATTATCCTTAATATATATTAGATATATGCTAATCTATTATAGCATTAAACCATAATATAGAGACTAATAATATAACTATAAATAAGAAAATAATTAGGCTATAGTAAGTTTAAGATCTATTCTATATATACTAGAGCTATACTAATAATATACAGTGCGCTAATTAAATATATTTTGCTCAATAAATAGTAAGATACTAACTTTATTTATAAACTATAGTAAGTCTTAGATATATATAGAGCTTATATTAAACTAATATTTTTTCTAGTGCAGGAAGTATGTTAATTAAGGGTATTATTATATCTTATAAAGAAGTGGCTTATACTAATAATAAGTTTAGAAACAGCTATAGGAGCTAGTTTTATTAAAGAGTAAATTTAGCATATACTAATATATAAATAGGATCTATATATTATCTTCTTTGCTATTTATATTGCCATTTATATTACTATTTATATATGACTTATAACTCTCAGCAGGCTTTTCAGATATATTTAGTATATACCTAATATTAATTTTAACTAATCTTAGCCTTTATTCTAGCGTCCTATATCTTTATTAACCCTATCTTATAAGCGCGCAGTAAATATACCCCTACCTATATTATATATATACTGACCTTATATAGATTAAAAATATCTTACTGCTATAAGATAATAATAATAGAAGTAATAATAAATAGCCTTCTAATTTATCCTGCGCATATATTAAACTAGATTATAATATAGGTCCTGCCTTAACTTTATTAAAGCATAGATAGTCTATATCTTATAATAAATATGCGAGTAAATATACTATTAATAAAGAAATATTAACTAAACTAGAGTATAGCTATACTTATAGTTATAGCCATAAATATTTTTATAGCACTAATAGCTGCAGTATTAAGTCTATTAATAAATTCTTCCCTTTTATACATAAAATATATACTAAATTTATATTTATAAGTTGTAATCTCCTCTTTTAAGGATGAGTTTTTAGAGGCCTTAAATATATAGATATTTAAGCCCAGCTCTCCCCCGAGCATATACTTAATATTGAACTTTAGTTTAATGCTAAGCTCTTATACTTAAAGATTATTAATACTAAACTTCAGTTTAATGCTAAATTCTTATATTTAAAGACTATTTTTCTGTATCTTTAAATAATTGCAATATAATATTCTTTATTTTTTTATTTATTCTTATTATAGGGGAAAAAGAAATATATATATATATATTTACTATATAACTATAGCTATATAGATATATATATTTATTATATAAACTGCTATAATAATCCTTTTCTTTCTTGCTTAAATTCTTATTACCTTTATTTTATTATTTCTCTTAATTAAATAGCAAAATTAGTCTTTATTATTTCTTCTAATAAGAGTCCTCTACTATAGTATATATAAGCTTTATTCTGTCTAGAATCTATACTTAACTCCTGGACAATATATGCTAGATATAGAGTTAGTATATACTCTAGATTAGAACTAGCAGAGCTATCTAAATCTAATAAAAGGGTTTAAACCCTTTTAAGTATTAGGATAGTATTAAATTAAACCTGGCCTTAAATATAATTAGAACCTCTAAATCTACCTCTTCCTTAACCTCTATTTAATATATGCTCTTTACTTAATCTATATTGAGAAATGTAATCTGAGTCTAATTCTTCAGAGCTTAGCTTAGTCTACTTAATCCTAGATTAAACCTGGCTCTAATAACAACTAGAACCTCTAGATTAATCCCTTTTTTAATCTCTATTTAATATATACTCTATACTTAATCTGCATTAAGAATAATAATTTAAGTCTAATTTTTTAGAGTTTAGCTTAATCCACTTAGTCCTAGATTAAACCTAGCTCTAATAATAATCAGAATCTCTAGATTAACCCCTTCCTTAACTTCTGTTTAGTATATACTCTATATTTAATCTGTATTAAAAATAACAATTTAAGTCTGATTCTTCAGAGCTTAGCTTAATTTACTTAGTCTTAGATTAAACCTAGCTCTAATAATAACTAGAACCTCTAGATTAACCCCTTCCTTAATCTTTATTTAGTATATACTCTGCACTTAATCTGTATTAAGAATAATAATCTAAGTCTAATTCTTCAGAGCTTAGCTTAGTCTGCTTAATCCTAGATTAAACCTAGCTCTAATAATAATTAGAACCTCTAGATTAATCTCTTTCTTAACCTCTTTCTTAATCTTTATTTGGTATATACTCTGCACTTAATCTATATTAAGAATAATAATCTGAGTCTGATTCTTTAGAGCTTAGCTCAGTTTACTTAGTCCTAGATTAAACCTAGCTCTAATAATAACTAGAACCTTTAGATCGACCCCTTCCTTAATCTTTACTTAGTATATACTCTATAGATATTTTATCTTTAGCTAGTATATATTCAGCAGAAGGTTTAGATAAAAATATTAAAATAACCTTAAAATTAGTATCTTTATTAGAAAATTAATTATTACTATTATCTAAAAATATATTATAGGGATTATTAGGATTAAATAGTAAATAAGATCAATTTATTTAATAATTAGCAGCTCTTCAATTCTGTTAGTCTAAAAGATATATTCAGCATATATTTAAAGGTATATTAAACTTTTATCTTATTATTTCTCTATATCTATTGGGAGATTTATATAGTATTACTATAATTTCGCTATGTATTATTAATATTATAGTTAAAAAGCTCTTATTATTTAATAATATCTTCTATATATTATTATAGACTAAATACAAATTAGCCTTATTAGTATTTAATCTATGCTAGATAGATACTAAGCATATACTAAGTATAAATATACTATTAAATAGCCCCTAATAAAGATAGGTTTCTCCCTATATTATAATTATCTTAAAAGTAACTACTTTCAGATAATCTAATATACTTTTAAGCATAACTCTATTATTTAAAAGGGATTTTTAATATTTCTTATAATAATACAATAAGAATCTATAGTTTTATTTTGCTTTAAAGCTATTTTTTAGTATCTAGATATTTCTTACCTTATTAGTATATAGTTTAAAGGATTTTTTAGTAAGAATATAGATCCTATAGATATTTTAGTTAATAGATAAAGGGATAAAATCTTTTAAACTTCTTATAGAAATTATGTTTAATATATGTTTAGTAAAAGATAAATATATGCTTAAGATATTCTTACCAGTTAAGGGAAGGATAAATAGAATATAAATAGTTACTAAAGCCTAAATATACTTAATATATACTCTACATCTATTGAGATAATATTAACTAGATATTTATTTCTTATATATATCTATAGTAATAGTCCGTATCCCTTCTCTATTTAAAATATATGCCTATTAAATATATTAATATACAGCTTATAATAATATTTAAAATAGTAATTTAAATATTCGAAAATATATGTAATAAGTTTATAAAGAGACAAAAGTATAGCAATAGATATTAATCCCTAATATAAAATTAGTATATGCTAAATATATAATAAGAAGAAGTTAAATATATATTTAGCTTCGGAATTCCAGCTTAAGATTAAAAAGATATTTGCATTTTTAAATACTATCTTGTAAGCTAAATCTATTTCAAGATATTTAGCTTTTATAAATGCTTTTACTTAAGTATTTATATAATAAATAATAATATATTCTCTAGTTTCACTAATATTAACTGCGTAAATTTATTGTTTATTACTTTTTCTGCATTAATCAAACTTATACTCTTATATAACCCCTATATAGTATTAGTATATGCAAAATATATAGTAAGAATAGATTCTAACTAGCAATATCTAAACTAAATAAGTATTGCAGAAGTTTTTGTTTTTAAATTAAATAAGTAATTTTATCCTTAATATTTAAAGAAGCTCTAATTAAATTTAGAGCTTGACCTTAATACTTTTACTTAAACATATATATTTCAGAAGATATTAAAAATTTGTCTATAAATATCTGGTCAGCATATGCAGAATACAGGCTTAAGATATATATAATATATACACAGTTATAGTAAGAACATCTCCTTAATTAATTAGATCTATAAATTCTTAAATAAAATTTTAACTCAACTTAGTTAGTAACAGAGGAAAATATATATAATCTTCTTAATAAATAAGAAGGATAAAAGAAAAATAATCTTAATTATAAAGAACAAAAATATTAATTAAAATATCATATTCTTTATATAGGACTTTGGATATATCTTAAAAATAGTCGAATCCTAGACCTATAATTAGCATATACCTAATATATATAGAGCAAATATCTACCGCAAGTTATACACCTTAAAATAATATAGTTAATATAGGTATAAGTAGATTAAATAGGAGTATTAGTACTATATATCCTATAAGCTACTAAAATATGCAGATAAAGTATATAAATTTAAGCTATATATATAGAGATAGCTTATATAGTATGCTATAATTTAAAATCACTTGCTAACAGGCAATTAATAAAGGTAACTGGTAGCTAAAGATATATTTAGTATATGCTAAGATTAAATATAGAATTAAACTTATTTTATACTATTTAAAGATTACTAGAGTTTAATTTAAATATACCTATATTTTACTTTCTGGATAAAAATAATACCCTATTAATTGTTAATTCTAAAAATAAAAAAATCTATTATATTAATTTTTAATTTCTTTTTTAAAAAATTCACTAGCAGAAGTAGTATCAGATATATAGCCTACTTCTTTATAAAGCGTTTTGAAGATATTTGGTTTAATATAGCTATATTTATGGCGTTATCTAAGTATATGCTCTAGTATATATTTATAATATTTAATGCCGCTGCATTTATATACCTAATAATATACCTTATTTTAAATTTTATCCTTTTTATCCTTTTAAAAAAGTGGGAGAGATAGGGTCTTATAATCGCCTTAAGTATAAAGCCTAAACTAGATCTAAACTATACTTAGCATATACTTATAATATATTAAATATCTGCTTAAGATAAGATATAAATATACTTTTAATAAAAGTTGTTAAAATATTTAATAGATATTTATACTAAAATAGTTATAAAGTAAAAGATTCTTTTAGTAGATAAAATATAAGATACTACTAAAATAAGTTGTTAGATATTTAAGAATAAATAACTTATCCTAAATATTATTAACTGTAATCTTAGAGATACTACCGCGGCTAATAATAATGCCTATAAAAAAAATAGCCTCTTAGATATACTTAGCATATACCCCGCTAGAACTTATATAAAAAAAATATATCTAATTAAATCTTATATAAAAAGGAAATTTAGGATATATCTTAAATTTTTTATCTTTACTTTCTATATAAGAATAGATACTGCTTTAATTACTTATTATATCCTTAAACTAGTTTAAATATACTTTATAAAGATTATAGTTCTGCATAAGTTTACTCTATAATAAGTCAGTATTTAGTCTAAATATAATAGATATTAAATATATATTTAGCATTTATTAGGCCTCTATAAGAATTATATTAATATACCTAGATAGAAATATTATATAGCTATTAACTAAGAATATTATTAATTTGGCTATTAGTTATAGTTACTTAATTCTCAGCTATTTTTAGGTATTTAGAGAAAAAGTAATAGTATTTAGCTTTATATTAGCTATTATATATATATATATTGCAAATTCTAAAGAGTTTTATTATATAAATATTATTATTAATCCTTAAATAGGCTAACCTTATATTAATTATGCAATCGGCTTATACCGAGCTTATACTTAATCTATGCATAAGGTGGGTTAAGCTCAACCCAGCCAAGAATGAGCTCTAGGGTAGGCTGAGCTCGGCCCTAGCTGGGCCGAGGTATATGCCCAGATATAACTTACTTACTTAGTAAAAATAGAGAGTTTATTTATAAATCTTTATAATTATTTAAATTATTAAAGTAAAGATAATTAAATATCTTCTTTTATTTTATAAGTTTATTATAATAAAATATTTCTATTTCTTTTTAATAAAAAGCTTCTTTTTTTTTTAGAGAAAAACTAGAACTTTCTTATAGCTCTTCTCTTAATTATTAATACTATTTTTCTTTTTACTTAAAAATATATATATACTTAAGATAATAGGCTAAGTTATTAGTTAATCTTTTAAATTTTTTATTAATACTATATTTAGCAATAATCTTTAAAGAATTTTAAGATTTAAATTTCTTTTTAATTTATTCTTAAAAAACTTAGCTTAATAAGTTTTAATAGTCTTTTTTATATTTAAAGCTTAAACTTTCTATTATTTATTTATTCCCTTAATATATTTTATAAAAATATAAATTTTACCTTAATTTATTAACTTATCTCTCTATATATCTTATAATAAAGATTTTAAGTTTATATACAATACTATTTAATATCTTTATACTTTTAAATAATTAATTAATAGCTTAACTTTAATAAGGCTTTCTCTAATAATATCTAAACCCTATTAACTATTAGTTTATTTAATACTTTATTTCTAATATATATATTAGTTTAAGCTATCTTTACCTATAATTTAATTAAAAAATTTAAATTTTTAAATATAGCTCTTATTCTTTTTTAATAATTTAATATACTTATTCTATAGCTTTATTTTATATTAATATATATAGAACTATTAGTTTATAATAAATATTAAACTATTTTTTTTAAATCTTAAAAAGATTCTTAAGTTTTAATATATTATTTAATTATATATTAAGAATTTAAAGACTTATTACTCTTTTAATCTCTCTCTTCTATTTATTTAAAATAAGAGTAATATTAGATTTAGCTTTTATTAGAAATACCTATATTTTTTTTAAAAAGTTATCTATAATTATTAAAAAGTAAATATATTTATTCTTAAACTTTAGTATTTAACTATATATATCTATATAAATAAGTTTAAGGATATTAGCCTTTTATATACTAATAGTCTTTCTCTTATTTTTAATATTAGTTATAGTATATATTATATATTAATAGTCTATTATTACTTTAATAGGCTTCTTTAATATAATTAAATTATATAAATTTTTAATCTTTTTAGGTTTAAGATAGTTAATTCTCTTATACTATAATTAATACTTCTCTTTAATTTTATTTTAATAAAATCTTTCTTTTTTCTTAATTTTATTTTAATAAAATTCTTTTTTTTAGTCTATAATTATAATATTAAGAATATTTTTAATAAGTAGTAATATAATAGGTATATACTATAACTTAAATATTTAGTCTAAGAAAACTCTTTTAATAATATAAACTCTATATTTAATAGTACTTTAAATTATAACCTTATCTAACTTATTTAATATAGATATTATTTTTTTATTAAAGCACTTATATATATTTAACTATTAGTAAAATATCTTAGTTAATAAGAGATTTACCCTAAGGTTTAATATAAATAGTATATTTTCTAAGTCTAATATCTTCTTATTCTTATCTCTTAAAATAGCTATTTCTATATATTTTAAATATAGGGTTTCTCTGCTTATATAAATATATCTTTATTAAATTTAAATTAGTAATTCTTTAAAATAATAGTTTTTATTAATTATATATAAACTAATATTACTATTTATATACTATTAAAATAAATTCTTATTAATAATATCTTTTAAAAGATAAATAATCTTATATAAGACTTAGTTATTAAAAATAACTAAAGCTAAAGATTTTAATTAAAATTAACTCTTTCTAATATTTAAAGTTTCTTTTATATTATATACTCTATATTTCTTATCTTTTAATCTTTTATTCTTTAAGAATTAAATTTCCTTATAAATTTTATTAATTATCTTTATTATTATTTTATCTTAAATAATAAGATTATTAAATATTTACTTAAAAGACTATTTTTTCTATTTTTAACTATTTCTTATACTTCTTTAAATAATAGATAAGAATAAATAATCTTTAATATAATAATCTTCCTTGCAGATATAATATTTAATAGGGATTTACTTATTTTTTATTAAAAATATAGTAGTTAGTTTTATTTAAAGTTAAGTCTTTATTTCTTTTAAAATAGCTAGAATATTATCTACCTTTAAATTCTTATATATATTAATTACTGCCTTAATTATAGTATATTCTTTAAGCAGTATTAAAAATAATTATTATATTCTAGCCTTAAATTTAGCTAAAAAAGATATTATATTATTAAATACTATAATTCTCTTTTCTATCTATTATAATTAACTCTAAGTATTTAAGATTATTTATCTAGGAGTTATTTAAAAATATATAAATAATTAAATAAGTTAATGCTTTTAATTAAGAAAAGTTTTTATATATTTTACTTATAGAGCCTCTTATAATATATATATATTATTAAAGTTAATAAATTTATCTTAATTATCTTTAGATAAATATTTAATAATCTAGTATTAAGTAATTATATTAGCCTTATTAAACTAGTTATTATATAGCTTTTTAATAAACTTAATAACTCTTTAATAATCTTTACTAATAAACTATCTTTTTATATAAATAAACTATTTCTTATAGTTCTTCTTTAAAAGGGTAAAAATAAGTTTTCCTTTCTTATTTTTAATATTATCTATTAAAAATATAATAATAATAGGTTAAGATTTTAACCTTTAATAAGATCTAACCTCTATTAGATTTAGTACCTAATATAGTATTAAAACAGTCTTATTATAAGTTCTCTTATATAAGAGTAACTTATTATTACTAGTTTAAACTTAAATATTTAAAATAGAATAGTTTTTACTATATAGCTATTTCTCCTAAATTATTATAAACCTAAGCTTATAACTAATTAAAAAAAAATAGGTTTAAATATAATTCCTTAAACTAATCTAATAGCTTAAAGAGCTAATAATATTTAAGAAGAAAAAATATTAGCATATATAGTAAATATAAAGTATATTCTTATATTCTTAATTAGAATAATAGATTTTAAATAAAGCTTAAGAAATAGTTTCTCTAAGCTACTTAATTTTACTAAAGTAAAATTATTCTTAAAGATTTCCTTAAAGTAAAATTTTAGTTATATTAGAACCTACTAGTTTTAACTATTATTTTATAACATATTATAATAAAAAATAAAATAAGTAAATATACTTAATAAAAGGCTAAATTATAAAAAGAAATTATAAAACTAGTATTATTAAGAAAAATAAAAAATAAAATAATTATATATAACTATTAAATAATAAGATTAATAGCTATAATAATAATAAAGAGTTAAGATAATAAGTTAATATAATATATATAGTAAGAAATAATTAAAAATAAAAACTTTAATTAAAGAAAAGACTAATAAAATAATAAAAGAAAATAAATTAATCTATTATTATAAATTAGTATATATACTATTTATAGTAAGAAATAAAATAATTAAGAAATATTATAAGCTATTAATAAAGAAATATTTTAAAGTAAAAAAAATAGAAGAATTAATATTAAGAAACTTTTATTTTTTAAATATATAATAAATAATATATAAATATCTTAAGGAGTATAATATTTATTAAAGAAATAAAGTAATAAAGTATTTATTATATAACTATTAAAGTTAATAATAAATAAAATTATATATAATATTATTTTATAGTAATAAATAAATTAATAAAATATACTTATATAATATTAATAAAAATAAATATAATAGTAATTAATATAATATACTTATTACTTTAATATATATTTAGTAAATATAATATATTTATTAAGATATAGGCTTAAGAAGTAAATTAAAATAAATAGAGTAAAGTAGTTAATACTAGAATTAACTATAGAATCTTTATCTAGTTAATTTAAACTAAAATAAGCTATTATAAATAAGCTTAGTAAATAAAATATAGCTTAAAGAGCTTAAATCTAGATTAAGCTATATATTAAAGATATTTTTATAAGATTATATAGTTCCTTATATAATTTAAAAAAGCTTAAGCTTTACTCTTTTAAATTAAGTAAGTATTAGCTAATAAATCTCTTTAAATAACTTATTTTCTATACTACTATTATACTAATACTTCTCTTTTTAAGATTAAGCTCTATTAAAATTATTTCTTAGCTTTAACTTATTTAAATAGCGATAGTAAAAATTTATAATAATTTATTAAATATACTATAAGTAATATATAAGCTCTTTAATTAAATTATTATAATTTATTTACTTAATAATATATTTTAATTAAAGATCTTTATAGCTATAGTATTTTTATTAAGAGTTTAAAATATTTTTAATAACTTATTTTTTAAGACTATTAATTCTAATAAGTAATAGTAAAAATTATCTTTATTTAAGTATAAGATCTTTAATAATAGAGTAAAGTAAGCTAATATTAAATATAAGATAAATATATATTAAGATAAATAAGTTAAGCTAATAAATATATAGGCTAATAATCTTAATAATATAAAATAAGCTAAGATTCTTTTAATTAAGCTTCTTCTAAAGATATTAAATATAAATATTCTAAGTATTTAATTAAATAAACTATCTTATATAATAGTAGTAAGCTAATATTTAATAATAATTAATTTATTCTTTATAATAGGCTTAAATAATATAAATTTAAGTATAAATATAATTTATAATATCTTATATTTTTTTAATAAAGGCTTTAATATCTTTAATAGTAGGCTAGTTTATAAGCTAAATAAGCTTAAATCTTATATATAAATAGAACTTATAATTAGTAAAAAAGAGTAATATTTTAATATTCTTAAAATAATAAGAGTTTAATATAAACTTAGCTAAAAATAATTAATTAATTTAATTATCTTATAAATAATTAATATAAATATATAAGTATTATTTTAAGATAATATTTATCCTTTTAATTTAATTATTAATCTTAAGATAATAAGTAATAAATAATAGATTTATAATATCTAAATATTAAGTTAAATATTATTAAAAAATAGTAATAAACTAAAGACTTTAATTAAAAACTATAGTCTTTAATAACCTATAAAGCTTTTATATATAGTAAATATATAATTACGCTATTTCTTTAATATTATAAATAGCTTAATAAAGAATAAAATACTTTATCTTTATAAGTTAGTCTATAATAACTAGTATAATATTATAATCTTAATAGAATATAAATCTAATAATAAAATCTATTAAAATATCTTACTAAAAGTATTTAAAGATAAAGAGCTAGTATAAAATTCTTTAATAGCCTTTATTTAAAGGTATAATATAATAATAAGTATAGTAATTTTAAGTCTAGTAATTTATATATTAGTATATATTTAGCTAATAATATTTTTATAAGATTAAATTATAAAGCTTATATTTTTTAAAATATTTAAATATATACTTATTATAATATTCTTATAATAAATAAGCTCTTAGCTTATTATAATTAAAAATATATAAATAGTCTCTATAATATAAATATTTTTTTTAATAATTAGCTTTATAGTTTAAGGCTTATAAGATAAACTATATTAAATTATTAAATAAGTAAACTATATTTAATAAGTCTTTAATATTAAGTAAATATTTTAGCTTATTAAATATAATAAAAAAACTTAACTAATTTTATTTAATAAGTAAAGCTATTTTTTTAATAAGTAGAATAATCTCTTTAATAGGCTAAATTATAAGAAATAGAGGTTCTTAGAGATTATTAATAAATTACTCTACTAGTAATTATAGTAAGAGAAATAATAGCTTTATATACTTAGCTTAGAGAAGAGTCTACTAATAAGATAAAGGGTTAATTATTAAGGTAAAGGGTTTAATTAATATAAAGAAAGGTTTATATTAAAGAGATTTAATAATAAAGAGTCTATATAAATAAAAAAATAATAAAGTATATATTATATTAGAATAAATTACTAGCTTTTAATAAAATAGTAATTTAAAGCTTATTTATATTTTAAACCTTAAGTACTTCTTAGCTTTATCTTATATAAATCTTAAAAATAAAAAGTATAAGGTTTAATTAATTACCTTAGTATTATATTTAGATTTAAGGCTTTATTATAATTCTATAAGCTTATACTCTAGTAAGAAGCTAAAGGTATAATAATATCTCTCCCTTTTTTAAAGGCTTATTTTTAAGCTATTATAAAGTTATTATATCGAATATAAAGTATAGCTTTATAGAGGTTTATAATATAATAAATAAAAGAGCTTCTTATTACCTTTATAATAAAGCGTTAAGAAGTTATATAAATTAAAAATATTATTTATATAATATTATAAGATTAGAATTCTAATTCTTAATAATTATTTTCTTATCTCTTACTGTTATAGTATAGGGGATAAAGAAGTTGTCCTTCTATTAGCTATATAAGGAAGTGACTATATAGCTAAGTCGTTGGCCTGAGGCTCCTGCACCTTGCACCTTTATGCCCTATTAAGGGCGATGCTAAGGTAGTATTATATGCCCGTGTCTATGTTAATATGCCTCCTTTAAGAAAAATGTTATCGTCCTTAATAATAGAGTATAGAAATATATGTGCAGATATAGTATAAGATATAGTTAGATATTCCTATAATTTGTCTCCTCCTGCGCCTAGTTTATAGTAATTAATATTATTTATAGGGTCTCCCGCGCTTCTATAGTTTAGCTAATAGTTTAAGATACTGGTTATATTTCTGGATAAATTCTTGAGTATTAACCAGGTCCTTAAGATAATACTATATATTGTAATAAGCACTATATCCCTTCTAGCAGACTAGATACTTAATAATAGTCTTGCCTTAAACTCGCCGGATATAATAGTTAAATAGTGTTTTAATCTTATAATAATTAATACTAGTATCCTCTATATTAATATACAGCGGTAGTATATTATTGGAGGATATAAGATATTTAAAAGGATTATTTATATAGTATAGCTCTAGATAAGTAATAGAGAAGATATTGTAGCATTTCTAATAAGCTGGGATATCTAGCTAGTATATAAGATATCTAATCCTGCGCTTAATTGTGAGTAGTTTTATATATTATGCTAATAACTTCCTTCTGAGAATAGCTATACTAAGGATATTATATCTATAGTATAACTTTAGTAAGACCTTATTACTGGGGGCAAAATAGATTAGCCGGTAATTTTTATTATATACGCGCTTAGCGTCTATAACAGCTAAGCGGAGTGCTTTATATATATTAAGTTATGAGGTAAAATCTTAGATTTCCCTGTTGTAGAGGTTTATAGCGTTACCTAATTAAGTATTATATATTAAGTTATATAGGGATCTTGTTATAGTAAATAATGGGCTAAAGTTTAATATTAATTGTATTAATAGTAGAATCTTAGGCTAAGCTATAATATTTTCTAAAGCAGTTAAGTAGTACTGTAGAGTAATCTTAGCTGTTTAATTTATTTACTCTAACTGTTTATCTATCTGCGAATAGTACGCTGTTAAATAGAGTAACTTAGTATTAAGATGCTTAAATAGGCCTTTTTATAGATCTAATAGAAACTTTAAATTATAATTTAATAGGATTATTAATAGAATACCCTAATTATTAATCTAGAGTTATTTAAATAATGCTAATGCCTAGTCTTTGGCTGTTTATATATCTTATCTTAATATAAATATAACCCGCTTTATATATTTACAAGTAATAGTTAAGATTTAGTTATATAGCCCTATATCTGGCAATCCCATAATAAAGTCTATAATAATTGTATGAAAAGGGATATTTAGCATAAGGATAGGCTGATAGCTGCTATAAGGTGTATAATAATGCATCTAGTTTATTTGGTATAAATAGTAATGCTTAATATATGCTTTAATTTACTTTGTAAGTCTATAAATTATAAAGTTATAAATATTAGTAACTGTCTAGTAATATCCAGGGTATCCTATGCTATTATAAGCCATTTTAAGAATATCCTTGAGGACTAACTGTAGTACGCAAAGATATTGCGTGTTATTAATATTAACTATATAAAGGAGTTTATTATAAATTGTAAAAGGGAGATATATAGAGTTTATATTATTTTATAATATAGTAAGGACTTTAGACTAGTAAGGATTAGTTTTATAGCTGTTCTCTAATTAAGTCTTAAACTTCTTTGATAATTTAATAAGAGTTATATTATATTATAGCTTATTGTTAGCATTACCAGCATATATAGTCTTAAGAAATATAGTGGCCGAATAATATCTAATATTCTCTAATATAGGGGCATTTAGCTTAATAGAAGGTAATTTAAGATATAACAGCGTGTCTATAATAATATTGTTGTATTCTAGCTTATATATAAGTATAAGGCTGAATCTCTGTATATATTGCAATGCTAAGACAAGATATAGGTTAGTTTAATCTATAGATATTAATTAAAGAGATATTTGTTTAGCAATTATAATTATAGTACTATAGTCTATAAAAATAATTAGCGGCTTCTAACAGGTTTTAATAATATAGCATATTTTGTGTAGTGCTTATATTAAATATACTACCTCTATTTTTATTAGCTAATATCTCTTTTTAGCTGTATTAAGCTGCTTTAAGAGAAATATAATTAGCTAAATTTTTAATTAGTTAGATATAGCTTTAAGAGGTTTATAAACTGCGGAGAGATAGCAACTATCTAGTTAAGCCTTAGTATTACTATAAAGATAGTATAGTATAATACTAAAGCTAGAGACGCTAGTGTTAATATTAAAATAGAGCTAGCGCTTCAGGTTATAATATATAAGAAAGAATAGATTGCTAAAGTGCTTTTAAATAGTATTATAAGTATCTATCTTAGCTTATAAGGGTATAGCTAGGATTGTATTCTTTATAAAACTCTACTATATTTTACCCTTTATAAGGGCTTTGCTAAAGAGTACTATCTTTTAATCTTAAAGCGGCTGTATAATCTTAGTATACTAAGAGATATACTGCCTGAATTATCTTGTTAAGCTAAGGTATAACTCTAAGGCTTAAGCTGTATAAGAAAATAGAATATTAACTATAGCCTTTACCTTCTTACTGATGGTACTTATTCCTAATAAGTTAATATAGCGACCCAGTAGCTATATAGAGGGAAATCTTATAAAAAACTTTTTAAGGTTAAGCCTAATATTTAGTTCCTGTATTTTCTCAAAGACCTTATAGAGATATATATAGTAATTACTAATTGTATTAGAGGCGACTACAGTATTATTAATATATATCCTTATAAATTTATAGAAAGTACACAGGTAGTAATTTATTTAGTATTAGATATATATTAGCATATTGCAAAAGCCTATAATAGTAATGTTAAAAATCTCCTGTCCTCTATAGGATATAACTAAAAGGCGGTTCCTGTAGTTATATTAGATATGTTATTAATATTAGAAGAATATTGCGTTAAATACTGAAATAAAGCGTTTTCTTATTATAAGTGTAATAATCTCCTCTTGTAGTAGAAGGGGGTAAGTATTAGGTTTAATAATATAGTTTAGCCTATAGATATTTATAACTACCCTGCCTTTATAGATTATTATTTTATTATGCTCGATATTGCGCTAGATAATAAATATAAGATATCCGCTTAGCGTATAATTGGTAGTATATTCTATTCTGCCTTGGTAATATAGCTTATTAAAGGTTTAATTAATAATTTTGCGGTCCTTAGGGCTGAGAGGGTAAATCTTAGTGTGTTTAAGAATATTTAATTTCTAACCTTCTTTTAGTAAGATTGTTATCTACTAATCTAGGGGAATATTAGTAAATCTATAGTCCGATTAAATATTATAAGCTCTAACTACTTTCTTAAGCTTATTAGCAATATTTAGGGGCCTATAAATAATAATATTAATATTAAGTTTCCTCTTAAGGCTTAGATTATTGCCTTAAATAGCCAGTCCTTTAGCTTTATTAAGGGATAATAGCGCTGACTGCGCTAGTAATGCTATAATTGGGTTAATATAGAATATATTAATCTTCTTATACTTATTAACTAGATCTAAGCGCGTCTTCTGTAGAATAGCCTATTCCTTATTTATAGTATTAATTGCCTAAATAAAGGTAAAGTTAGCATCTATTAGATAGGTATATAGATTTACTCCTTAGTAGTTGGGCTTAAAGAGATAATTATAATCTTCTGCGAGATATCCTTTAAAGTATATTAAAATATATATAGAACTATTTAGTAGCACTACTATTCTGTGTATAAAATAGACCAATTATAGTAAACTATAGTTTAGCTTTATAGTAATTATTAGCAGGATGCGGATATCTTTAACAGCAATATAGATTAGAGTAGTAAAATGCATTAATATGCTATAGCAACTTATTATATTAACTTTAAGCAGAAGGTTAGCTTTAAGATAATTAACTAAGTGGGCTTTAATTTTGAGCTAAAGTATTACTGGCTTAAAATATTAGGTAGCTAGATAATCTAATATAAGTTAGATATAGGCTAATAAGTTGTGCACCGCAGGTCCTATCCTATTAATCTTTATTTTAGATATATAATAGATTTTCGCTTATAGTATAACTCGCTTAAGGAATATCTTATTAATTATTATTATAGAGTAATCTAAATCTAAGCAGGTTAGTTCCGCCTTAGTACTGTTAGCAATATATACTTTTACTATAATATAATGCTATCTGCGAAAGGTATATCTTAAAGGAGCTTACTTAACTAGGGACTTAATAATAATAAGTTATAATATGGCTGTAGCTGTCTATATAGTAATAGGTAACGCGATGCTGGATAATATAATATTAAATAACGCGATATTAGAGGCTTTAATAATAAGGGAACGCGGTGTTAATTTTTAATAATAATTGGTATTGCGTAGATAATTATAGAGCTTATTATTTAACTAGAAGACTACCTAGTATAGCTAGTATTTGAATAGAGGAATAATTTGCAGTATAGCGTAGTTAATATAAATATTATAGTTGTCTTTAATATAGTCTATGTATTAAGGATTATTATATCTATCTTAGTAACTATCTTAGTAGTAGTAGCTATTATATTTTTTAAAAAAGTCGATTAGATCTAGGGTTTAATTAAGAGGTATTATATTATATACTTCTAAGCTAGGTATATTATAACCTTACTAACTGTAGTTCCTATTTATAGTATTTATAGCTTAACCTATTCTAGTGCCTATATAGGCTGCAGCTCGCGGCTGTATTAGAAAAAAAAGACCTTAATTATTATTTCTATATTATTAGGAGTAGTTCTTATTTAGGGCCTAATATTAATTCTAGTTACTATATTATAAGAACTGGTATAGCTGTGCCGGAGATTGGCCTGCATTTTATATTTAATATTATTGTATTTATATATTAGACTAGTTTAGTTAGTAAGGTATCGTAGAGTTATTATAGTTATAGCCTTAACTTTTAGTCTTTCTATCTCTAGTCTGGTTGTTAGTATTAGCATTATATTAGTTCTGCCTTAATGCGATTAGAAGAGGATAATAAGAAAAGGGAGTTCTTTAGTTACTATAATTATACTGTTAGTAACGGCATTTATTCTTATCTGCCTGTTTTTACCAGACAATATATGCTTTCTTAATATATTCAATAAAGTTAGAGAGTATAGTATTAGGTTATAGCGCCCGTATATCTCATTTTAAAGATAGTAAAAATTTATTTTATGCAATTAAGAGCTAATTATATATCTTAATAGTGTCTGCAGCATACAATAATTGCAATACTTATTAAATAAACTCCTGGGGTGTCTGACCTGCAGTGATATCCTATATAGTATAGTATAGAGATTTTAATTGTCTTATTGCTACAGCAGTATTAAGCTTAAAGTATTTTATTATTATAGGGATCTATCCCTCCTTAATCGGGTGGTTTTATAGGAAGTTATAATCGCTATTAGATAACTCTGCTGCATACTATTATAGTGCAAGGCCTTATAAAGATCTTTAGATATAGCCTTAGACTAGGGCTTTTTTTTTATTGCAGCTAAGTCATAAATATAGTCGGCAAAAATATATATATCCCTATAATATATATAACTACCGACTGTAATTATTAGGCCTATGCTGATATAGTTTGTATTGCTAAGGTTAGGATAAAAGTATCTTAGCTTTATCTACTTCTATAGCGTATTATTAATTATAGCGCTTATTAGTGTCCCTGGGGCGAATTCAGCATTTAGGTTTACTAAAGGATTATAGCAAAGAGTTTAGTTTTAAACTAGTTACTGTTATTAATCTTGCTATTATTAATACTATTGCTATTAGTATTAGTATTACTGCTGCTAGTAGCTAAGTTAGCTATTATTCTAAGTTATATTATTCTAACTTATAAGGTATTCTATTATTTGGCAATTTTAGTCTAATATAGCCCTTATATTTTCTATTATTTGCCAATTGGATTCCATTATCTGCTGAAATATCTCTATTAATATAGTGTTGGAGTTAGTAGCCGGTAGTGCTGGAGATATAGCCGGGTTAGTAGTGTTTATTATATTGTTAATGTTCGCTACTAGTTGCGTTAAGGCTTTACCTAAATATAGTAGTAGGTCTAGAAAATAACGCAGTAGGTTAAATAATAAGACCCTTTAATGCCTAGTTCTCTGGCTTTAGAAGATAGAATTCTGGAAATTTCTAATAACTAGATTAGGTGAGGATAGACAAGGAGGTAGAATAACTAGAATATATAATCTAGGTTGCTCCTGCTGCTCCTGCTAGGATTTATCTTGTAATAAAGCTATAGAGGTACTATATAAATATATAGAACATAGTCTACCTAACAGCTATATAGGTTCTGTTATAAAATCGGCTAGGTCTACTATATTAGTCTGCTATTTCTAGAATATAGGATGCTCTATTAATATTAAGGCAAACTTAAGAAAGTCTTTAATAGTATTGTAGAGTATAGATTGATCTATTGCCCATAATGCAGGAAATATAAATTATCCTGCTTAAGAAGGAGATACTTATAGCTTAATCTAAAATACTTTAGTATAAACTAATAAAGTATACTTTAAAGAGTTATATTCCAGGTAGTAGGATAAGATAAAATTAATAAGATTGATAGTTTTACGGTTAAACTAATCCCTGAACTAGGAAGTTACTGTTTGAAATACTGCTAGACCATATATAAGCTCTAGTATCCCTCTAAATAATATAGGGAGATATTAGCTCTGATCTATCTCCTCTAAAGGCTAGCTTATTATAGAGGCTCAATCTTAGCTTCTTTAGGCGAGCTGGTAAGGGAGACTAAAGCTAAATTATAATAATATTAAAGATAAAAATAATAAAACTAATAATAAAAATAATAAAACTAATAATATAATATAGGATTCTAATAATAAAAGTAGGGCTTTAAATATAAGTATTCCTGGCTAACCTATAGTATCCCCAGGCATAAGATATATAAGGAGATGGCTCAATATAAAGATTTTAACAAACTTAGGGCTAACGGAGGTAGAACTAAATAATATTAAGATAAATCTTAATAAAAAGAATAGATAATATAAAGACTTCTAATAATAACAGACGACTTTATATATAATAGGGAAGAGACTATAGATAACCCGCTGGCATCAGGAGCTAGCTTAATAATTAAATAGTATAGCAAATTACTATAATAGTTTTTAAGATACTCCTGATAATAGTTAGGCCCTAGATAACCTTAATATGCTACCAAATTATTACAGTATAGGGGATAAAGAAGTTATCTTTCTATTAGCTATATAAGGAAGTAACTATATAGCTAAGTCGTTGGCCTAAGGCTCCTGCACCTTGCACCTTTATACCCTATTAAGGGTAACGCTAAGGTAGTATTATACGCCCGTGTCTATATTACTTACTATATATAACTTCTAGTCTTAAATATATTTAAATAATAATTTAAATATATTTTTAAAAGTATAATAGTATTAATAGTATAATAGCTTTAAAAACTTTAAAAAATTAGCTGCTTTTTATTTATTTTTAGAGCTTCTTACTCTAGAGATAAGTTATTTTAATTAATTATATCAATATCTACTAATTTAATTAAATTATAAGTTTTAAAATTTATTTTATATTACTCTCTTATAGTAAGACTCTTTAAGTAATTATTTTAATTTAAGGTTTATATAATATATACTAATTTTAATAGTATTAATAGCTTAAAGAAATTATTTCCTCTTTTAAGGAGCTATTCCCTTCTCTTATATTTTCTGCGGAGAAAATAGCTGCTATTATTAAATATAGCTAAATCTAGTTATTAATATAATATTAAATTATACTTCTCTAATTACTACTAAGATATTAAGAACTTTAGCTACTATTATAACGCTAGAGAAACTATCTCCTTAATTAAGTATTACTCCTTTTATAGCTATTAATAAGTTAATATCTTTATTTATCCTAGATTCTATAGAGAATCTATTAGTTAAGATAAATATTATATTAAAATTAAGATATAAAAGGTTTATACCTCTATTAAATTAGCCTTTTTTTATAATCTTAGCTATTATATAAGTAAGTTTATTTAACTTAATAATAGTATTAAAAAGCCTATTAAAGAGAAAAAGAATTTATTTTATTATTAAGCTAGCTACTATAATTAAGCTAAAAATAACTTTTACTTATATTATAAAAAGGCCTTAGAGATAAAATATAAAGTATAAAAAAATTATTAATATAGAGACTTAGACTAAACTAGCTATTATTAAGATATTAGTTAAAACTATTATTACTGCTATTATTAATATAGTAATAAAAGATAGCCTTATTACCTTTAAGCTAAATAAGAAGTTTTCTCTAATTCTTTAAAAGATATATCTTTATTATTTAAAGAGGCTAATTAAAAATTTAATACTTTAATATACTTATATTAATACTAATATTAAATATAACTATTATAGTTATAAATATAAGCTCTATATTTTAATTCTATTAGTTTATAAAGATAAGCTTACTTATTTATAAAGCCTTAACTAAGAGGCCTATTTCTTAGTATAAGGAATAAGGGTTTTTAGAGGTTATTAGCGAATTACTCCGCTAGTAATTATAGCGAGAAAGATAATAGCTTTATATACTTAGCTTAGAGAAGGGTTTACTAGTAAGATAAAAGATTAACTATTATAATAAAAGGTTTAATTAATATAAAAAAAGGTTTATACTAGAGAATTTTAATAATAAAGAGTTTATATAAATAAAGAAATAATAGAGTATATATTATATTAAAATAAATTACTAGCCTTTAATAAAATAATAATCTAGAGCTTATTTATATTTTAAATCTTAAATACTTCTTAGCTTTATCTTATATAAATCTTAAAAGCAGAGAGAGTAAGATTTAATTAATTATCTTAATATTATATTTAAATTTAGAGCTTTACTATAGTCTTATAAGCTTATATCTTAGTAAGAAGCTAAGAGTATAATAATATCCTCTCTCTTTTTAAAGGCTTATCTTTAAGCTATTATAAAATTATTATATCGAATATAAAGTATAGCTTTATAGAGGTTTATAATATAATAAATAAAGGAGCTTCTTATTACCTTTATAGTAAAGGGTTAAGAAATTATATAAGCTAAGAGTATTATTTATATAATCCTATAAAATTAGAATTCTAACCTTTAATAATTATTTTCTTATCTCTTATTATATATAGCTCTTAGTCTTAAATATATTTAAATAATAATTTAGATATATTTTTAAAGATATAAAAGTGCTAATAATATAATAGCTTAAAAATTTAAAAAAATTAGCTACTTTTTTATTTATTTTTAAAGCTTCTTACTTTAAGAGTAAGTTATTATAATTTATTATATTAATATTAGCTAATTAGAGTAAACTATAAGTCTTAAAATTTATTTTATACTACTCTCTTATAATAAGACTTCTTAGATAATTATCTTAATTTATAATTTATATAATATATACTAATTTTAATAGTATTAATAGCTTAAAAAAATTACTTCTCTCTCTAAGAAGCTATTTTTTCCTCTTATATTCTCTATAGAAGAAATAACTGCTATTACTAAAATATAGCTAGATTTAATTATTAATATAATACTAGATTATAATTCTCTAACTACTATTAAAATATTAAGGACTTTAACTACTATTATAATATTAAAGAAACTATTTCCTTAATTAAGTATTACTCCTTTTATAGCTATTAATAGATTAATATCTTTATTTACTTTAAATTCTATAGAGAATCTATTAGCTAAGATAAATATTGCATTAAAATTAAAGTATAAAAGGTTTATATCTCTACTAAATTAGCCTTTTTTTATAATCTTAGCTATTATATAAATAAGTTTATTTAACTTAATAATAGTATTAAAAAGCCTATTAAAAAAATAAAGACTTATTTTATTATTAGGCTAGCTACTATAATTAAGCTAAGAATAACTTCTATTTATATTATAAAAAGGCCTTAAAAATAAAGTATAAGGTATAAAAAGATTATTAATATAAGAATTTAAATTAAACTAGCTATTATTAAGATATTAGTTAAGACTATTACTATTATTATTACTAATATAATAATAAAAAATAGCTTTACTATCTTTAAGCTAAGTAAGGAATTTCCTCTAGTACTTTAAAAGATATACTTTTATTATTTAAAGGGGCTAATTAAGAATTTAGTACTTTAATATACTTATATTAATATTAATATTAAATATAACTATTATAGTTATAAATATAAGCCCTATATTTTAGTCTTATTAGTTTATAAGAATAAGTTTATTTATTTATAGAGCCTTAGCTAAGAGACTTACCTCTTAAGTAATTATAGGTCTTTTAAAGAGGCTTATAATAAGTATAAATTCTCTATAAAAGTATATCTGCATAAAATACTTATTAAAGTAAATATAGATAAGCTTATATTTACTATCTTATTAACCTTATCTTTATATAAGTAATTTATAATATAGCTTTAGTAAGAATTATTTAAATTACTTTATTTAATAGTATTAGATTTATAATATATATAAAAAATTATATATATTACTTATAATATTTTTCCTTTCTCTAATAAGGAAAAGAATAAATCTATATTAATAGAATTCTATAATAGTAAAGCAAATAAGTAAAGGAAATTAATCTTAAGCCTATATTTTTAATTCTTACTAGGAGTAACTTAGTTAAAATAATTTTATTTCTAAATAGACTAACTTCTTATATTCTTATTAAAACTCTTAAACCTTTATAAATAAATAAATAGAGAAAGAGTAATATAAATTAAATGATAAAATAATTAAATAAAACCTAAAAATTTAATAAAAAATTTTTTTTACTAATTCTATTAACTTTTTTTTCTAAAACTTTTTAAAGCCTTTTTTAAAGAGGTCTTATTAATAGCTTATACTATTGCCTTAAATTTAGCTAGTATATCTTAAATATATTTAAGGTTTTCTTTAAGCTGCTATAAATTTTTATAATTTAAATAGCCCTTTTATTTAATTAAATATTATTTCTTTCTTTATATTATTCTTTTATCTAGAATAGTTTTAATCTCTTATTTTAATTTATTATCTACTAATTAAGATTAAGTTTAAATACTTAAGTTTAGCCCTTAATCTTTAATAATAAGACTTTAATAAAGAGATATAAAAGACTAAATATATTTTACCTAGGCTCTTTAAAAGCTTAAGCTAATAAACTTAAGTTTTAATTCTCTCTATTACTTTATAAGGTCTTAAATATTTTATATTTAATTTCTTAATTAATTAATCTATCTTTAAATTCTTTATTAAAAGGCAGACTTAATCTCCTATTATATAGAATCTAGGCTTATATTTCTTATTATAATATTTCTATTATATAATAATAGCCTTTTAAAGAGATTTTTCTAATTAAATATAGATCTTAGTAAATTTCTTTAATTAATTATTAACTACTAATATATTTATTTATTTCCTAGAGTTATATTTATCTTAACTTCTAAGATTAAATCTATAGATAATATAAAAGAGACTTATACCTATAAAAATATAGATTAAATTATTATATATAAACTCCGCTATAGTTAATAAGAATACTTAATTATTTTACTTATAGTTTAAGTAAACCTAGAGATAATACTCTAATATCTAGTTTTACCTTTTAGTCTAGCTATTAGTTTAAGAGTAAAATATAATATTTAAAAGTCTAATAATTAAAATATAGTAGTAAAGTTTTATTTAGTATTTATTAATAAATAGCGTATCTCTATTTAATATAATTAACTATAAAGGTTTAAAGCAATTATAGATATAATCTATAATAAGGTTAATTATTTTATCTGCCTTTAATATTTTATAAATAATAATCTATAATTATTAATATTAAATTATAAGTAACTTCTTATTTCTCTAATAATAGCAGTTTTACTATAAAATCTATTAAAATATTTTACTATAGCTATATTAAGATTAATAAAGACTTTAGCTCTTTATATAGCTTATACTATAAAGTTTAATTTCTTTAGCAGATATTATATATAGATATATACTTCTATATATTTTATACTATTTTAAGCTAGTTAAATCTTTTTTAAAGCAGCTCTTTAGTTTTTTTAATATTTTAATACTCTATATAAAAATTATTATAATATATTTAAAGGAGCTCTTACTTTATAGTAAATATATTTAATATAAATATAATATTATCTTTTTATAATAATCTTTTACTATTTATTCTCTATATTATCTTTAAGCTATTTTTAAGAATATATACTTTTAGTTTCTTAATTCTTTCTAAGATAAAGGTATTTCTTATTTAAAGCTGTTTTAATATAAAGAATAAGCTAAGAATTATAGTATCTTAAATAGACTTTTCCTTAATTATTCTAATAATTAATATTCTTTATATTAAATATTTTAAACTACTTATATTACCTACTTTAATAAGTTTATACTCTAGATTATTTTCCTATATATATTTATTCTAAGTTTTATATTAAAGCTTTTTTTAAAGGATTAAAAGTAATCTTATCTAGGATTTAAATTTAAATAGTTTAAAATCTACTCTTTTAAATAAAGTATTTATAGTATTAAGCTATTTTAGCTTATATTTAATTTAAAAGTTATATACTACTAATAGTTTTATTTATTAAGCTTATTTATTATTTAATATCTTTATAATAAAAAAATAGCATAAGTTTATATAATTACTCTATATTTATATAAGATATTTATTACTTTCTAAATAATAATATTAATATTTAAAAGTATTAATAATAGCTAAAAGTTCTTAGTTATAAATCTTATAATATACCTCTATCTTAATAAACTTCTAGGTATAATATACTATAAGGTACTAATTCTTAAATATAATATTATAATTTATCTTAATTCTAATTCTTAAAGTTATCTTTAAACTAGTATTTAAATCTATTTTATTATTATTTCTCTAAAGGAATATAGTAGTAAGAATAAATCTTAAAGCATTAATTACTAGTTATATTAGCTTTTTTAAATTAAAGTATTTTAATATTAGTAAAGTTATAAATACTAACTTTAATTTATTAAATACTTTTATAGCCTCTTTAGTCTATGTAAATATTTTAATTTTCTTTCTCTAGACGCTTCTTTTTAATAGATTAATTAAAGAAGCTATTTTTATAAAATAGTTATAAATAAATCTTTTAAAAAATCTAGTAAATCTTAAGAAGACTTAAACTTTTTTAAAGAATTTAAGCTTTAGTTAATTTTTAATAATTTTTATTCTACTAAAATCTATCTCTATTCTATCTTTTCTTATAAAGAAATTAAAAAATTTAACCCTTTTTTTATAGAATTTATATTTAGATAATTTTATATATAATTTATATTCTTATAGTCTCTCTAAGACTTATATTATATATTTCTTATATTCTTTAATAAAGTTAGAGAAAATTAAGATATTATTTAAATATATAATATAATAAATATTTAATAATTCTTATAATATTTAATTAATATAGGCTTAAAAAATAGTAGAAGTATTATATAGGCTAAATAATATAATTAAATACTTAAAATACTTATAATAGGTTTAAAAGACTATTTTTTATTTATCTCTATAGTAGATTTTAATCTAATAATAAGTATCTTTAAGATTAAGTTTAATAAAGATTTTAGAGCTAATTAATTAGTTAAATATTTTATTTACTCTAGATAAAGGATATTTATTCTTTATAGTAATACTATTTAAGGCTTAATAATTAATATAAAGCCTTAGTATACTATTTGCCTTAAAAATAAATAAAATAAGTATTCTTATAGAATTAATTAATAATTATATTTATCTCTTCTATTATATATCTTTAAGATATTTATATAAAATATTAAATTCTTTAGTAAAAAGATTATAAAATCTTCCCTATAAAGGCGCTATATTATTTAGAAGTTTAATCTTATATTTACTTATTTTAGTAAATAATATACTTACTTCTTCTTTTAAGAAGACTTTTATATACTTCTTATATTTTAAAGATAGATTTTTTAAAATAATAAGATTAATTTAATCTCTATAAAGTATATAAATTATTTTTTCTCTTACTATCTTAAAGAATTATTAAATATTTTTAATCTTTACCTATAGCTATTATAGAATATAATATCTTTAAATTATTAACTTCTAATCTATAATAGAATTAATAGCTTATAATTATAGTTTCTTAAGGATAATAAATAATCTAAGTATTAAGATAATATAAAAGTATATATCTACTTTCTTTATAGTTCCTTTAAAATTAATAATATAGATCTCTATTTTAAAAAATCTATATTTCTAAATCTTATATTTATTAATAGATTTAAAGTTTATATACTACTAGAAGTCTAGGGGAATTTTATATTATATAGCTATATTTAAGCTAATATAATACTAAGCTAAACCTAAATTAATAAAAGCTTTATCTTTAAATATACTATTAAATAAGTAAAGTTATACTAGAGTATATAAAAACTTTTTACCTATTTTAAACCCTTTATTATAAAGGGCTATAATAGTTTTAGGCTTTTTTCTTTTAAGAAAATTCTTCCTTTTTAAGTATAATTTAGATCTCTATATATAATCTTTTTTATTATAGTTAAAGCAGTAGCTTTCTTTTTTAAGCTAGTCTTATTTTATTAGTAATCTAAACTTCTTTTTTTAAGATTTATTTATCCCCTTATATTAGTTACTAGTCTCCTTTCTCTTTTACCCTAAAATAAAGTCTTTTAATATATTCTATATTAGTCTACTTGCATTTAGTATAATAGAAAGGTTTAAGGGTTTATTCTTTTTTTAGTTTATTTCTTAATTAATAGCTAAAGACGCTAATTAATTAAGATTAGTTAGAAGGTCTTAATAGTTTAATAAGCCTATTTAAACTTTAAGTTATAATTTTACATAGAAAATATAAAACTAAATAATTCTATTATTATTAAATCCTTTATCTTAGTTTAACTTTATATAAGCTTATTTAAAATAGTATAAAAAAGCTTTAGCAGTTTAATTTAAATATTAGATTAAGGTATAAAAGTAATTTATTATATTCTATCTCTAGTAATATAGATTATTAAGTAAGTCTAATAACTAACCTTTAAACTTATTCTAGGTTAATATCTAGAAGTTAAGATTCTCTTACTAGTAAATCTAAGATTAAGCTAGTTCTTTATCTAGTAAAGCTATAATATAAATAATTTTCTTATTTTCTATCTTAAATAATAAAGTATTATAGGCTA
>MSJH02000836.1:0-59740 GCA_001931875.2 Byssochlamys sp. IMV 00236 | reverse complement strand
TATATAAGATTTTCTTTAGAAGTTATAATTTATTAATTATATATAGATTTTTTATTAACTTATTAAGAGAATAATTTAGAAAATATTTTTTATTTAAAATAATAATAGTAGTTAAATATATATTCTTTAGTTTAATAACTTAAGCTTTTAAGAAAAATTATATATTATATATAATAATACTATATTAGCACTATAGTTTATAAATATATATATTTCTATAGCTATAACTCTATATATATATATATTTAATAATATCTTAAAAGACTTTCTTTATAGTTTTATTTTTAAATTAATATAATAATATTATATTTAAACTATTTTTTAGCTATAGATTTAAAGGTCTATAACTAATAATAATATAAAATAATATAAAATTAAAGCTTTAATATCTATAATACTACGAACTATATAAACTATTTAAACTAAATTATTTAAGTTAATTTAACTTAAGTTAGTTTAGCGCATAATCTTAGTAAATATTTTAGTTTTTTTAGTTTTAAACTAAACTACCAGAATATAGTTTAGTTTAAGTATAGTTTTTTTATCTTAAACTAAAAACTACTATAAATAGTTTAACTCTCTCTTTAAACTAAACTAAACTGCCTATATAATTACTTTATTAAATATTTAAGATACTTTTAAAAGAGTCTTATTAATATTATTAAAATTACTAAGAATATCTATAAACTTAATAATAGATTACTTTATTATAATAATAATAATAGTAGCGCTTTAGCGCTTATATAATATTAAAAAAAAGGAGCTTAATTTTAATTAGCTAGGGGATTTTATAAGTAATAATCTGTAAAATCTTAGTAAATTAAAAGTTTTACTAGTTTTAAATAAGATAGATAAGATTAATAATATTCTCTAAGGTATAATAATACTATAAGATATAATTATACTTATATAAGGTAATAAGAAGCTATTACTGCTTTTAACTTAAGGCTTATATATTAAAGATATTAATAATTATAATAAGTATACTAAAGATAAAATTATTATACGTAATTCTAGAGATAAAGAAATTTTTTATAATAAAAATTATAGTTTAATAAAGATAAGTAGGCTAAAAAGATTATATTTTATTTATAAGTTTTAAAGCTTTATTTATAAGATTAAATAAAGATCTTAAAAAGAGAGAAGGTTATTAATATTAGCCGGCTATAAAATTTTCTTAAAACTTTTCTCTTTACTAGAATATAAGAGCCTATTAATTATAGCCTTATTTAATATATAAATAATATTTTTAAAGAAATTAGTATTCTTTATAAGAGTAACTATATATTTAGCTATTTATTTAAAGTTAATATAATACTATATAAGCTCTATATTTTTAAAGCCTTACTTATTTATAATATTTCTTTTTATATTCTTAATTTATCTTTTTCTATTACTAACTTTCTTATAAATAGCCTTAGTATCTTTAAAATTATTCTAAAATTATTTAATACTAATAGTATATAATTAGGCTTAGGAGGATTTAATATATTCTTATAATTATATAAGGAGATTATCTATAGCTTTATAATTCTAATGCAGTATAATAGCTAGCTAAAGCTAATAACTATATTAAAGGATTATTAGTTATTAATTAATAAAGCTAATAGCTTCTTATAGAGAAGAGAACTAAATATTATTAATTATTAAAATATTATCTTAATTAATTAATATAGATATAAATATAGTAGAGTAAGAAGTAATCTAATAATATAATATAATTATAAAAAAATAAAGTAAGAAAAATAAAATAATAGAAGAAATTATTTAATAAAAGAAAAAAGAGAATATACTTATTAATAAAATAGCGAGATTTTAATCTCCTTTTATTATCTCTAATTAAAGCTAGAATTAACTATAATCTTCTTAAAATAATAGAGAATAGAAGATAAATTTAGTAAATATCTTATTAAGTAATAGATAAGTAAATAATAACTCTTTAAGATAATAGTAATAATAAGCATAATAAAATAATTAGCTTAAGGGTTTAGAAAAGATAAAAAAAAAAATAAGAACTTAAAATATAGTAAGATATTAAATTTATTATATATAAATTTACTGCTTAAGGTAAATTTTTAAATAAGAGTAACTGCTATTATATAGATTTAGCTAATTAAATAACTTTATTAATTAGAATAAGTTAGATTAATAATTATAGCTATATTCTATTTAAGTAAAATTTAGTCCTCTATTACAGTTTTAATATTTATATTACTTAATTTAGCCTTATTATCTTTTTATTTATCTTTAAATATATAGTTTATCTTAATAATACTATTTATTTTAAAAATGCTATTCTCTCTATTTAAAAAGTTAACGGCCTTATTAGACTTAAGAATAAAGCCCTTTAATTAATTCTTATTAATAGTTCTATTTAATAATATATTATTTAGCTCTTTAAGATAGTAAGATCCTAAATCTTATATATATAATATAGGCTAAGCTAATAAAAGGCTAGCTTATTTAAATAAGATATATTATTCTCTCTTTATATATTATAAAGTAATACTAGAGATTTATTTTTAAGCTCTTTAATATAGATATTATAACAGTTGTTAAAATATTCCTTATTTTACTTATATATATACTTTAAATATATAGCTACTTCTTTAAGGTCTTAATTACATTATTTTATCTAATAAGCTCTTATAATAAGTAAGTTAATAATAGTTTAAATAGTCTTCTATAAAAGTATAGACTATATAAGGATTTCTAGATTAATAAATAAAATTACTTCTTAACCTATAAGTAGATAATATAGGGTTATACTAGTATTTATATAGATAATATAATAGTTTATAAGTAGTATTATAGATAGATATTAAAGCTATCTTTTACTAGTCTTATTTATTATCTTAGATAATATATTTTTAATAGGATAATATTTTAATTCTATAATATTATTTAACTATAGGTAATATAATAAAATAAGAATTTTTTTAATATTATATTTAGTAATAAAAGCTTTTACTAAGGCTTAATTCTTTAATTCTCTATTTTTAATAATTTTAAGAGGCAGATTAAAATAGTAAAAGATATCTTCCTATAAAAACTTTATAACTATATTTAAAATAGCTATAATAAAGGTATAAGCTTTTATCTATTTAAATAGGCTATTCTTAAAAATAATAAGAAAGTTCTTACTATAATCTAGGGATATATAAACTATATTAATATAAATTTTAGCCTATAATATTAATAGCTATATTAAGTATAATACCTTTTCTTATCTATTTAATTCTTATAATTAATATAGAAGATAAGTCTTAATATAATATTTTATATTAAGATATAGGCTTAGCTATTAATAGTAAGCTATAATTTAGTAGTTTATACTTTTCTTTCCTCTATAACTATATTCTTTATATATTATATATAAGATCCTCTTCTTATTTTCCTTATTATTAATAACTCTATATAGAGGTATATTTTTACTTATATAGCAGAATAAATACTAATCCTTAATTAAAAATTTTAAGGCTTTCTTTTAAAACTATTAAAATTCTCCTATTAATATACTCTAAGGCTTTTTTAGAATTATTAAGTACTTAATAATATACTTAGATTCCTTAAAATAGGAAAGATTAAAGATATAGACTTCTTCCTTAGCTTAAGGTATAGTCGCGCATATAAGCATAATATATATAAGGAAGTAATCTAGCTAGTCTTAGATAAAATTATCTATATCTTCTTTAATATTAGCCTTATTAAGAAATAATATTTAAAATAAACTATTTACTGCAATATATTTTTATCTAAGAATATATTTAATAATAAAATTAAATAAGTAAATCTATATAAGCTAATTAATAATTAAAGCACTAAGAAAATCTATAGCTAATTTATTTAGTTATATTACTAGAGTTTAAGTATTAATCTTAAGCTTAAAATAAATTCTATATAGCTAATAGTAAAACTTCTTAAATATCTTTAAGATTATCTTATATTCTCTCTTTCTTATATTATACTTCTTCTCTATATTATTTTATATATTAGACTTATATTTAATAAGATAATACTTACCTTATTATTTTTATATAATAATAGCTTTAAAGCCTTTTTTATTTATATTTATAGTAATAATAATATTAAGCGAGTTTTAAGTATAATTAATAAAGATAATTATCTAGTTATTTATAAGAAGCTATTTAATCTCTTTAAAGACTACTTATTACTTCTTACCCTAAATTTATTCTACTCTTATTTAAAGTAAATAGTAAAGAGATGCTATAATAACTCTATACTATAGTATAAGAGCTTTAAAGTAAGAAGTTAACTTAAGAAATAAATAAATTTAATTTATATTAATAGGTATAGGCTATTTTATAATCTTTTAAACCTTTTCTCTATCTATATAGCAGCTAGAATAATTATATAACTATTCTATTATCTTTAGACTAGCTATAATAAATTAGGACTTTTTAGCAGATATAATTACTCCGATAAGCTTAAAAAGATAAAAAATATAGTTAAGATTCTGAAGATATTCTAATATATATAGGTATATATTAAGAATTTAAGATTCTGAAGATATTCTAATATATATAGGTATATATTAAGAAATACTTTTTTATTATTATACTTTAAGTAAGAACCTTTAATACTTATATTATTTAAGAAGATCTTAATAATCTTAGATAAAGCTTCTAGCAGAATAAATATTATAATATGCTTAATTTACTTAATAAAGTTTATAATATTTTAGAGAATTATTACTTAATATAGAAGCCTAAGTAAAGTTTAAATAACTATTATATCTCTATTTTCTAGGGTAAAAATAATTTAGTTATATCTTAAAAGTAAATTAATAAGTAAACTTAAAGATAAGCTATTAAAATCCTTAGTAAATTTATTAATATTTAGAGGCATATTTATATTATAAACTATTACTTTATTAATTTATATAGCAGTATTAATAAGCCTATACTTACTATTTTTCTTCTTAACTAGAAACTATAAATTCTAGTATAGACTATAATACTATTTAAGAATCTTATTTTAAAGTCTTTTATATAATATTTAAGCTATAATTTTCTTAAGCGCTTAAGGCGGCTAAAATCTAAGGACTTACTATACTTTATATAAAATAGTCTTAATATATTATAATAGAGTAATCTTAGAATAAATTCTTTTAATATTCTCTATAAACTATTTTAAAATACTTTCTCTCTTATAAAGTAACTCTAATAGTATATATAACCAGGCGAAGCCATGGAGATATAGGAGATAAGAAGGTTGATTGCTCTACTAGAGGGATACTACTTGCTAAGTGCTGCTAAGGCGGTCTAATAGGCGGTCTAATACTGCTGCAGCTGCAGCTATAGCAGAGTTATATCTATAATAGAATGCCCCCCCCCTAAATAAAAGAAATAGCGTCTGCGCTATAATATAATTAGATATAATTTATTAGCTATAGCTATTCTATTCCTTATTTAAAAAGACCTCCTCAGCGCTTAAAAGCTCTTTAATATTATTCTCTATAGTCCTAGTAGGTTATATAGTGCTAGTTATAAATTTATTCTGCTAAAAAACTAGCTATTCTTACTCTTTTTATTATTATTCCTATTAGTAATATTTATATTAGTAGATATTAAGCTAGGCCCAGTAGCCTTTAAGGAAGCCTTAGTAAAGCTATTTAGCAAGATTAATAAGGCTGTTATATATATAGTACTGAGGGAAGAAGATAATATTATTATATTTTACTAATTAACAATTCTTATCTATTAAATAGTAAGATTAGTTTTTCTGCTATTATAGTAAGCCTGGCGGAATTATTATATATAATAAGACTAATAGCTTTCTCCGGCGAAGCTATTATCTATTTTTTAAGAATCTTTCCCTTACTATATTTATTAGGACTCCTACTATAGCTATAAGTAAATTCCTTAAGTCTAAGAGAATTAGGCGCCTAGGGCTTAGTTCTTAAATAAATATAATAGCTATAAAGATAAAGCATAACTCTAGTTATAAAAATGCCTAATATTTGCCTGTGCGGATTATATTACCTTAATAGTCCTATATTACCCCTATAACAGCTAGGTTATTTTACCTTTAGGGTTATAAATTTTTAAACTATTCTCTGCTATCTATACTAGGCTGCCCTTATTTATTATCTAGATATCCCTGTATATATTATCCCTCTGTTTATTTTTTCTCTTTATTAAGGCTCGCATTATTTATAGTATTATTAATATTATCCTCTGATATTAAGTTATTAGTATTACCCTTTAATATTAGGTTAATAGTCAGGGGCTATAGCCTATAGTAGATTATTAGTTGGGCTAAGTATATATTAGGGCTGTTGCTAGGGCTTAGATCTAAATTTTTATTTATAAGATTTTTACTAATACTGGGTTCTTTTATTATTATAATATAGCAATATTCTTCCTTAAAAATATATTAATAATATATTTTAATCCGCTAATAGAATTATAGAATATTATCTAATTATACTAGCATTGCTGTTACAGCATATATTAAGTATATTAATACTAGGTATTTTATTAAGTCTAAGAACTACTCTTTCTGTCTAGCCTTATAATTTTATAATATTTCTTCTGTTCAAATATTATAGTAAAGTCTTAGTCTCTCCTACAGAATAGATTATTCTGCTAGCTATATATTTAGTTGCGCAACTATAATATAGCCTCTGTCCTTATTATTAGGCGTAAAAATACTTATTAATATATTAATATTCAATAATAATACAGGATAAGTGGTAGTTTGTACTAAATAAGGGAGGTTAAGCTAATACTCTGCTAGAGTTAGCTGTAGGTATAGCATAAGGGTAAAGTAGGTAAAGTATTGCTGGTATTAGCTAGGTAAGCTAATAACCCCTTTTCTAATAGTAAATGCGCAGAACCATTAGTGACTTTATCCTTATATTTTTTTATTAGCTTTAGCGCGTCTCTAAGATTATTAATATTATACTATATATTATATTTTAGCCCCCAGCCCTTTTATTAGACTAAATATTCTATAATAATATGTTGGTAACGCTGGCAGACGCGCTTATTTATAAGCTTCTTAATTTTATAGGTCCTAGTATTATCTTTCTCTATATATAGTGCTGGCGGCGGTTATAGTTGTCTGTTAAAGGGGTTATCTCCTAGCAAGGCCGGCTCTAAATATACTACTAAGAATATGTTATATACTCTCTAATATAGTGGTAGCTCCAACTTATATACTAGTTTTCTTATATATTAAATTACCTTAAAAGATCTAATATACTGTTATAAAAGCTTCCTTCCTAATACCTTTATTGCTGATATTAAGTAGCCTTTATAAAGATATAGATAGACCTAATTATTAAGTATAAAGGCAATATAGAGGTATTGCCAGTTGTAGTATTACTTAGCCGATATAGCTGCTATCTTTATAGCTTCTCTTGCATTAATCCTATATATAAAGCTCTGTTTTAGTTCTATATTATATATAAGGTCTATAGATATAGGTAATTTGATATTATATACTAGCTAATACAGTATATGCCTTATAGACGCGCTTTTACTGTTATTAAAGGCCTCTTGAAGCTATAGTAGCGCTAAGGGCTAATCTATTAGGGTGTCTAGCGCGCTGAGGAAGTATCTGAGAGCTATCTCTGCTTATTAGTTTGTGCACTCTAATTGCTTATTTATTTATAGGTAAAATACTGTTAAAAATAATAGCTAGATATTTAGGCATCTAAAAAATTCCTTCTATAAATTAGATAGAAATTTAGGGTCTTTATTAAAGACGATTTTCTGTAGCAAACCCCAGTTCTTAATATATAGATAATCTAGCAGGGCTGCTGCCTAATTAGCTATAGTCTAAGTAGCTTTTTCTGAAATAAATATTATTTTCTTAGTAAACTTATACATTATTAATATAGCTTAATTAAGGCCGTTTTTTATCTTAGGCAGGCCTATAATAAAATCGATAGTCAGTATATTAAATAGGATTGGTGGCATTATAATAGGCTGTATAGACTTAAAGGGCCAGTATTATTATATCTAATTTACTGTATATTTAGGGCAGTAGGCAATATATTCCTGTACTAGCTTAGATATCTTATAAATAGCTAAGCTATTTAGTTTATCTAGTATTCTATTAACTCTAGAATAATTAACTTAGTTATAGGCGAGCTGTAGTATCTCTGGGACCACTGATTATAAAATATATAAATATTAATATCTATTATACCTATTAACTAAGTATAAAAGACTATCTTCTATCTTATATAATAGTGTTACCTCCGACTTATTCTGCAGATTATCTAATATTTAACTTTATTTAGAGTCTATTTAGTAGCCCCTTACTAATTTCTCCTTAAACCCAGGGCTTATCTTAACTAGGGAGATATAATAAATATTTATCTCATTATTAATATTGGTAATAAAAATATTTATATCTCTAATATTCTCTAATAAGGGGGTATATAGCTCTATTATAGCTGACAGTAAATATAATAATATATCTAGTATTATATTAGTTTTACCGGGCTTATAAATAAGGTTCAGGTTAAATTATTAGATATATTATGCTGTAAGGACTAGGTATAAGTTAGTCCGCTTTATTAAACTAGATTTTAATATAGTCTGCTTAGCTATTACTAGAATAGCGCTATAATTTATAAACACTATAATAGTTAACTTTAATGCCTTAATAAGATAGTATATCTTTCTAAGTATCTATATTAAGTATATAATCTCTAATTCTATTGGCTAATATCTTATTTCTGCAGAGTTTAGCTATCTTAATAGGAATAGAATTAGCTATATCTTTAACCTGCTTAGTATTGTCTTAGCTAGCGGGCTGGCTGCTAAGAGATAATATTTATCTGCTAATACCTTATTGCATAGATAGTATATTATTATACTAAGACCGCGTCTCAATATATCTGCCCCGGAGCCGCCTGTTATATTAAAGTTAATATAGAATAATTTGTCTAACAAAAAGTGGGCTAAAAAGGATAAGTCCTAGAAATATTATTTAATTTTCTAGAATAACTATAGCTCTTATTCAGTTAGAAGGTCTATTTAGGTATTAGTTATAAATTTCTAGTGTAGTTTATTCTTAATAGGACTAGGACATAGCAATAATATCTTATAGTCTTATAAAGGACCTATAATAATTATATATCCTAAGATATACTAGCAGAACTATCCTATAAGGGTAAAGAAGTGCTTAAAGTCTTTTAAGATAGCAGGGAAAGGTAGGTCTATTATAGCCTTTATTTTCTCCTCTAGATTGGCTATACTAAAGGTATTAACCTAACAATTTAATAATATTACTAAGGGAAACCTAATAAAGGATTTTTTAGGATTTAGGGCGATATTAAGCTTCTGTATTGTAGAGAATAATATATGCAAGTATTACTTATAATTGTTTAGTGTCTTTAATACTATAACTAGGTCGTCTATATAGATATAAATAAACTCTCAGAACTTCTGCAAGTAGTAATCTATAATTTGTTAAATATAGGCAGGCATATTATAAAATCCTATTATAGCTATATTGAAAACCTCTTAGCCCTAATAGCTAACTATTATTAGTTGTAATTAATAGGGTAGGAATACTCTCTACTAGTAAAAAAAGGAGATTGCATTATAAATAAAGATAAATAGCTTCCCTATTACTATTGCTAAGATTTTATCCTATAGCAGGATAAGATAGATATTAGGTTCTATCTCCTAGTTTAGTGCGCAAATATCTACTATAATACGCCCTTTTTATATCTATTAGTTATCCTTTTCTACTATTTTCTAGATAATAAAGACTGGGTACCTAGTAGGTATATAGCTATCGGCCTATTCTATATAGCCCAGGTTATAAAGTTTATTAAATATATTATCTATAACCTTTCAGTCCGCTAGTCCTAATAAATAAACCTTAAATTAATATAGGAGTTAGGCTTCCTAACCTTCCTTTAACAATATTCGCATTTATTAATCTTTTAGTATATTGGCAAAGCTATAGTTATCTTATATATTATATAATTTAATAATGCGCTACAGCTAATTAGCAGTGTCCTTATCTTTATAAATAATAATACCTTTCGCTATAACTCGCTCTAGGCTTAGCTTATACACTATTTCTAGGGTTAGTCTACTGTATCCTTTCTGTAGAGCCTCTACTAGGGGCGCTATTATAGAGTTAACTATAAGAATATTTATTCTATCTAATTTGCTAAGTATACTTAATTATATTTTTTATAAGATCGCCTATAGCTGCTCTGAGAAATTAAATACTTAGATAAATATTATTTTTATATTAACTATATAAGCAAACAGCGCGATATAATTATAGCATAAGTTAAAGAAATAGTCCCTATTATTAACTAAATTGCCTTTTACTTTAACTAGTAGCCGCATACTAGATCTTAGCGGTATTACTACTCTCTAAGCTAGGTAAATAAGTTAAGGTATATAGTGCTCTAGCTTTGCTATAATTTTTATTAATATTATTGCTCTTTAATAGGTATTAATAATTACTATACTAGTGCCTAAATTAAGTATAAACCTATATAATATAAGAACATTATTGCCTATAAGGATATTTATTCTTAGCCTATTAACTAAATATACTTCTATTTCTAGTCTAGCCTTAACCTCTTAGCTATTAAGGGTAGTAGGCAGGTTAACTAAAAGTCGAATAAACTAGGTAGATAGTATAGCTATACTACTAATACCCCTAATTATAACTTCTAATATATCTTATATTAGTAGGTGTAGGGCTTATTATTATAAGAACTATCTGTTAATAACTATTATAGAGCAATTATTATCTAAGTAAATAATAATATACTTTTAAGAGTCCGCTATATATGCTAAAGCCTTAGTATAATACTATCTTTTAAAGGAGTATCTAGTGCCTATTTATAGCTATATTAGGGCTATAAAGTATATTATCTAAGATATTTTATTTCTAGTTATTGTAGGCATCTATAGTATTATTATCCTTTTACTATACTTAAATTATATACTCTAAAAGTATTAATATAGTTCGTTGTTTGATTTAAACTTGTATAAATATATATAGTATTCTTGGGCAGGGGCTTCTAGCTAAATATAATATATAAACTGGTTGTAGCTATTATCTCCTATATAGTCTATTATATTCTCTATATATTTAATGCCCTTATCTGGCCTGTTATTAAATCTAGTATCTCTATATTCTATATAATATATGCCTTAATAAAACCCGTCTGTAAAAGAACTAGTTTAACCGCCGTTAACATCTATTAAATATTATAATATAGATAGCAGATCTTCTGCTTCTAACTTATTATTAATATATATATTATATACCTATTAGGGAATAGTATTACCTTAGTTTAGTCGGTCTTAATTTAGCATAAATAATTATTGGGCCCTATTATAATTCTATAAGAATGCTTATTAGGTAGTAATATCTTAATTTAGCCAGTCGTAGTTTTATGCGAATAGCAATCTAAAAGATATAGAGAATCTACCTCCTCTACCTTCTCTATTAATAAATTATCTTATCTGATCCTAAGGAATATCAGCTGCGGGCCTTATATCTAAGAATTATTACTATAGCTATAGCCTTAAGTTGGGTTATCTTAGATTATTATAGCAATATACTTAGTATAATAGCACCTATATATAGCCTCAGTTACTATATCTATAGTTATTATATTAATTATATTATCCCAACTGCCGACTATTCTCTAAATTGGCCTAGTCCTGTTATATTATATAGGCTTTATTTACTAATTCTATAAACTGTACTAATAATATATTCTTATCAGGATAGATAAGGTCTTTCTATATATATAGGGAGAACTTTATCTATACTAAATAAAGCTGTATATAAGTTATACTGGGTCTTATCGCCTTATACAGCCAGATAACTATCTATATAAAGTTTTATAGTGTAATTTTATTCTATATATTAGCTATAGAGTATAATATTTTTTCTAACTTATATACTGTAGTACCTGTATTAACCTTAAATTACTTTAATAATAGCGGAATTTAAGCTTCTTTAATAAGATATACTTATAAACTGTCTTATTCGAATTTGGAAAGCTCTACTGCATATTATTATAATGCTTATCCCTTAAGGGATATATAGAGCTATGGCCGGACTGACTTATTACCCTTAATTGAGATAAGGTCCTGGATATATTTAGTAAACAAATAAATATCTTTATAGAATGTCTGGCTACTAATAGTTATTATCGGCCCTATTCCTATATACTTATAGTCCTTTAAATCTAGTTAAAAGAACCTAAGTTCTTCTTACTTCTAGGAGGCTGAGCTGTTTAAGCATAATAACAGTGTTATTATAGCATCGCCAGCAGTATTCTAGTTATAATTATAATTATTGCCTGAAGTAAAGTAGTTTCTGTTAGATTATATGCTATCCTGCTATTTGCTAAGTTTATGCAGAATACCTTAATTTTATTCCGCTAGCTTAGTTATAGTCTTAATTATTATCTTATTTAATATAGCTATTATCTTTATTATCTATATAAGCAGAGTATTAGTATTTATTAAATTGAGATCGATTTTTATTAACGGCCCCGCCCTAATATTATTATCTATATCTTTACCTTCGACTGACAGTAGTATAGTATTATATATAGGTCTTTTACCTTTTACACTGTTTATTTCTCTGTCCTATTATTAGTTAACTATAGTATTACCTTTGCCTTACTTAGCTCCTGTGCTAAGCAGTAATTGTCCTATATTAAAGATTAAAGGACAGAAATTAGTTCCTAAATATAACGGCTTATTAAACTATATCTATAAGAAGTTTAAGAAAATATTAGAGATATCTGTAGGATATTTAAGTATATAATATTCCCGGTCTGGGAATACTAGGGTGTTTTTTTAAGGATCAGAGGAGGCCCTTATCTGTATTATATATAATAATAATGTCCTAGAACGGCTGTAGCTTAATAGATTAGTTGGTTCTTGCGTCGCTTTCTCCCTTAACAATACTTTTTGCTCTTGCTGCCAGGATAGGAAGGTAGAGTTACTAGCTAATATCTTTATTGCCCTGCGAAAGCTGCTTATAGCCCAGTTTAGAGTACTCTGGTTAATTACTTAGTCTGCGGGAAACAAAAAATTTCCTGCCCGCAGAGTAGCGTTACCCCTAGATATAACTAAGTTAACTATAAGATAAGCTAATGTCGAACTTCCTTTCAGTATTAGGTAAAATAAAATAATAAAGTCGATTAAGAATAAGATAACCTGGGGGAGCTAATTTCTATAGTTTAACTGGCTCGCCCGGAAAGCTGTAAGCTAAAAGGCAGTTAATATAACTTAGAAAGGGATTATAGGCAGATATCGGGAGGGAGAGTTTAGATTGTTGGAGGACATAGGCACGCAGTACTACAGAGATACTAGTGTTATCTTTGTTAATGCACAGCAGATTCTTCTACAAGATGGTGGGATCAGTCGACTGAAGTCTAATAATCCTAAGGTCCTGAAGCTTAGGATAGAGATAGTGGAGATACCCTGATTGATTAGGACATGCTACCATTTGTAACCAGGCGAAGCCATAAAGATATAGGAGGTAAGAAGGTTGATTACTCTACTAGAGGGATACTGCTTGCTAAGTGCTGCTAAGGCGGTCTGATGGGCGGTCTAATACTGCCGCAGCCGCAGCCATAGCAGAGCTATATCTATAACAGTATAACTCTTTTATTCTCTAAAAGCTTTATACCTATAATTAATTATTCTACTTATTTAGAAGTTAAATAAGACTCTTATATAATTATTATAATTTATAGCTATAGATATTTATTATATAATATCTCTATATTTAGTATTAAGTTTCTGTAGTAATATTCTAAATATAGCTCCTATTATCTTAGATCTTCTTTAAGCATTTTCTTATTATTTAATCTCCCTAGGTTAATAGAGTTTATCTTATTAGCCTTTTACTTCTTTAGTATATTAACTGCTATATAAATATAGTTATAATAGCCTATTTATAGCTTAAGGTCTAATTACTTTAATATTTTATATTTAATATTTAGGTCTATAAGATTTAGGCGGTAAAGGAATTTTACTAGATTATCCTTAGCCTCTAATTAGCTAACTAATTTTATAAGTTATAATTTATAAAATCTTAATAAATTAGAAGTCTGCATTTTTACAGTTATATATTCTATTCTAATTGCTTTAATCTAGATATATAAGCTTACTAGTATTTTTATTACTGCTTTTCTTTATCTTTTAGTAAATATTATACTAGTAAAATAATATCTGCTTAAGCTTTTAAAGACTTTAGCTAAATATTCTTTATTATCTTAATATTTTAGTCGGTTAGTCTATATCTAATAAACTTAAAGTAGTTATTTTAAATCTAAGTAAATAATATAAAACTTTAGCGTTAAGTCCCTTAGGCTAATTAAATCCTCTTAGATAAGCTTTACATTTATATAATATAACTAACTGTATAGAAGCCTATAGAGATTTAGGGCCTCTTATTAGCTAAGAGTAAATGCTAAGTTAATATAGTTATGCATAATAACTATCTATAAGAATATTAAAATCTTTTAAACCCGCTAACTTTTAAGTTCTTTAATTAGCTTAAGGTTTATACTAAGCTAGTATAGTTACGCACAATAACTATAAGTGCAAATATTAAAATTCTAAAGCTTAAAGCAAATACTAAGGCATATTACTACTATAATACTAAAATTATAAGTATTATATAGGTCTTAAGGCTAATTACTTTAAAGTATAGAATAAAGAGATTTCTTTAATTATATAACTGCTTAATTACTTACGGGATGCCCTAAACTTAAATCGTTTTATATTTAATACCTTTAAATCCTTTATTTAAAACTAAGCGTAAAGCTCTTATATACTAATTTAAATCTAAAATAAAAGATAATAGTAATAGCTTTAGGTCTATATTAACTAGCTAGCTGTAAAATCTGTAAGCAAGTCTAGGACACGCGTAGCGTAGCCTAAGGGCTTATCTTTCTATAGATATAATAGAAAATAGCTTTATTATTAAGAGTTTTTATTATAAATTTTAATTTTATTTACTAGAGATATTTAAGAATATAATCTATATTACCTATAGATATAATAAAAATAAGAAATTATATAGTAATATAATTAATAGTAATAAGTATATCTTTATAATACTCTATATAGTTTATAATAGTCTATATTTAAACTATTATTAAGCAGTTTAGACCTAGAATTATAAATAGGCTAAGATATTAAATAAGCCCTAGGCTTATTATATTAATTTTAGGACCTGTATTAAGAATAATATATACTCTCTTCTTATTAATTATTATTATAGTCTTTAATATTTTAGTTATATATATAATTTCTTTATTATATATTAGCAATATATATTCTCTAAGAAGTCTTTAGCCTATAACTCTTATTTTAATATTTATTCTCTTTATATTAGGTTTAAGAAAGAATATAACTTTAGCGTTTAAAAATAATATTTAAAAAAAAGTATAATAGATAGTAGGATAATTACTAAGTAATTCTTATATAGTTAAATTAAAGATAGGCTAATTAAGGACTTTGTTTAGAAGAGTATTAATATCTATTAAGTTCTTAAGCTTATAGAATAGCCTATTAGGTATACTTTTTATATTTAGCTTTACTTTTAATTTATTAGATTATATAAGAATAAGCTTTATATTCTCTATAATTATATCTTTTATATAGATATTATTTACTAAACCTTTTATAGTTATTTTAAATAGCTTCTAAGAAGACTATATTTTAATATAATAGCTCTTAATAGCAGAATAGGTATTAATTTAAGAAGCCTTAGAAGTTAATCCTAGTATAGTAAATCTTATATTTACTTAATAGGCTATAATACTGTTTTTATTACTATTTTCCTATTCCTTATCTATATTATTAACCTTATTATTCTGCTTAAGGGTTAAGCTAATTAAAGCAAACTAAAACTAAATATAAGCTTAAACTATAGGCTTATTATTTTAAGTAGCTTCTTATATAATTTTAATTAGCTTTTTACTATACTAAAAAGAAACTTTAATATCTCTATTCTTAGTCTTACTAAAATAAATACATATTATTTCTAGGTATTAATAAATATATCCCCTATAAATATTCTTAAGATAATTAAGATAATTATTAATCTTTTTATTAGATTTTTTATAATAATAGTAAGTAGGCTTTACTTACTACTAGTAAGATATAATTAAGATATATTTACTCTTATAGTAATATAGTATTCTTATTAGTTCTATTTATCTCCTTATAATATAAGAGCCTTAATAGGTAGAGATAGAGCTTTAAATTAAGTAGCTAAGTTACTAACTATTTTATCTACCTTCTTATATATAATCTCTAATTAGCTTAGCTAGTAATTAGGATTTAGCTATTATAGCTTTAGTTTAGCTAGAGATTAATATTCTTTTATTATAATATTTAAGTCCCTATTTTCTTTTTTAAGTTTAAAGAGTTTATTAATATAATTATTTATAATAATAATCTCTAAAACCTTTTATTTTACTTTATTAAACTTTATTTCTTTTAATTCTTTAAAATTTATCTTAAGCTTCTTTATTACCTTTCTATTAAGCTTTTTAAATAATCTTTAGAAAAACTAGATATTATAAGTATATTTATCTAGATAACCTTTCTTAAAGACTACCTTAAAGATACTTATATACTCTTAGATATAATCCTTTACTCTATTATCCTAGGCATACTTCTTATTCTTATATACCTTTAGATACTTATAAATATATACTTATTATTTAATATCCTTCTTATAAAACTTCTTTTTAACTTTTTTATAAAAAGCCTCTTAGTCTTGCTTAATATAGAATATAATTATCTTTATTTAATTATTAATCTAAATATTATAATATTCTAGCATTTAATAGAAGATTTTATTATTCTTTCCTTTAAGTCTATAATTTATATATAGGTTTATAAAGCAATTTAAGAAGTTAATAGTATTCTTTCTATTAAAATAAAGAGCTCCTAGTATATTTAATAATAGTATAGGGATAAATACTTAAGGTATAACTAAATTAGCTATAGCATATAACTTCTATTTATTTAGAGAAAGAGAAAAAGTTTAGAAAACTAATAAGGTAGGGGTATTTTAATTAAGTAAAGATTTTAATTCTTAAGTATTATCTCTCTTACTATTTATTAAGAATAATTATTTTAATTCTGCTATTAGAGAGAATTCTATCTCTCTTTTTTACTCTAGATAAAGTATTAATATAATAATCTCCTATAGAAGACGCCTTTTTTAATTAGCTTTCTTCTATTTCTTATAAGCTATTCTTTACTAGCAGTAAGTATACTTAACTACTTTTAATAGGATATAATACTAAATAAATAATAAGAAGATTTACTACTTAAGAATAGTCTTCTTATAAAGATTATTCCCTTTAGAAGTTAATATAGGAAGGCTCTTTATAACTTATATTTAAAACAGTTTGCTAAACTAGCTTCTCTATATATTATATATAAGGACCTTAATAATTCCCTTTTCTCTTTGCAATAGGATTTAGGGTTAATTTAATACTTTAGCTCTTAAGCTCTTATTTTCAGTATTACTTCTTAATAACTAAATCCTCTGCATAATAGTATTTCTCTGCATTAGTTATTATTTAATATAGGAAAGATACTAATAAGGAAGATAGCGTAAGAAGCTATATAAGAACTTAAACTATAAGGCATAACTAGGTATAGAGAACAGAAGCATTATAGAATAACCTAGTACTATATAAATAGAACTATAGTATATATAATGCTAAGAAGTAAAGAGATATTAATTTAAATATATAGTATAGTTAAGAGAATAAGCTAACTATAGCTTCGACTATATAATATTATTATATAATATAGTTATAGGTTCTCTATAATATTACCTTTTTAATATTAATTAGTTAAAGACTCTTTTTAATTAGTATTTCTTATCTCTTAATATTATAAAGTTTATTAACTTATACTTTTATTAGATATATAGCTACTATTTTTTAATCTCTAATACTAAAAGCTAATTCTCTTATAACTATTAAAGTTTAAATAATTATCTAATAATTAATAAGACTTAATCTATAGTCTTTTAGCCTTATTTCTTTATAGCTTTATAATAATCTTTATTAGTATATTTATAATTCTTTTTTACTTATATTTTTAATTCTTTTAGCTTATTAATAGTTAATATTTTTTTTTACTTTTTCTAATAGCTCTTATTAGTTTAAGAAATTATAAAAATTATTAATTACTTTATTATACCTGTTTTAAAAATTTAAAATAATTACTGCTATATTACTTATAAACTAAATCTTTTCTTCTTTATTATTAGCCTTATTTATTATCTCTTTTATAAGCTTATAAATTTTACTAACTATAATATATATATATATTTTAAGTTAAAGAGCTTTATCTTAATAGATAATATTTTATATTTTTAATATGTTTTTTTCTATTTTTAATATATATCTTTATAAAATAATTCTTTAAAATAGTTTCTAAATAAAAAGATATATTTAAAAGATAAGATAAGGTTAAGTTTAGCTTAATTTAGTCTTTAATTACTTCTGCTATAGTATTATATAATATAAAAAATAAGATTTTTATAATAAGGTAAGAATCCTTTATTTATTACTTATATTCTTTATCTAATATTTTTTATTTTTAGCTTTATTTATAGACTTTTTTAAGGTATTTAAACTAATATTATATATTTTTTAGTTATCTCTTTTTTTTTTCTTAATTATTATTAAATATCTTTAAATCCTTTCTTTCTCTTAAAAAAGATACCTTTATCTTAAATTTATTTTTCTTCTCTTCTTATTATAGTACTAATACTTATTTTATTATTATTTTTTTATTTCTTCTTCTTTTAAACTAACTTTTTATTTAATATTAAACTTATTTTATTACTAGCTTTTTACTTCTCTCTTTTTAAACTAATATTTTTAAAAGGAGAGTATTAGAATAATAACTATATATTCTAATCTAAGTAATATTTAATTAATATTATTATTATTATTACTTAATTACTAATTTTCTTACTTAAATATTATATTATTATTTATAGTTAATATTTTATTTTAATTCTCTTATAAATAATAGCCTTTTAAGTAATTTCTATAGATTAAATCTTAAAAAGCTATATTATTTAACTTCTTAAGCTTATAAGAATCTTTTTAAAGAACTTTTTTAATTTAATATAATTTAAGCTAGTAATATACTAGTTTAGTAAAGTAAAATATCTTAAGCTTTATATTATAGAGTAAAATAAATTATCTTTTAATTAGCTATTTTTTATAAAATTACTTTCTATTATTAAAGGCTTTTTTACTAGCTTCTCTTATATATTAAATATAAAGCTATATTTCTTCTATATCTTAATCTCTAAGTTTTATTTACCTTATATAAAGAAAAAGAAGATCTTTTATAGTTTTAATTTTATCTTATATTAATATTTTCTAAGTAAGTACTTTTAGTTTAATTAATAATATTATATTATATTCTATAATTACTCTAAATAGTATTAAACTAATAAAGGTCTTAACTATATTTTTATCTGCCTAGATTATAGCCGGCAGGTAATTTACTTAATTTATTCTTATTTCTTTTATAAGTTTTCTAATACTATATATAAAGGACTTATATATAATTTTAATTACTTTATTTACTTATAAGTTATATAATAAAATTTTAATATAGTTAATTTTATATTTTTATATTAATATATTAACTATAGCTTTATTCTCTAGTCTTTTATTATTAATAAGAGTTTCTATTACTTTTTAGTAATAAATTTAATTTTTTTATAAGAACTTAGTAATAGCTTTTAAAATAAGGCTATTAAATACTTTATATTTAATTTAGCTAAAGTTATCTTAAAATATAGTAATATAAGTCTTTCTCTTATTAGATAGTATAATCTTATAGATATTTAAATATAGCTTTAATTTTCCTAATAGAATAAATATTAATTATAAAGCTTTTTCTATATATTCTTTATTAGCTTTTTAGTATTTATTATATATCTTTACCTATTTAATAATATATTTATATAGGCCTTTTTATTAATATTAATTAGCTATTTTCCTATATCTTACTTTATATTTTTAATATCTATATTCTTTATAAAAAATAATAAGAATCTTTTTTTACTTTTCTTTATTATTAATAATTAATTAATAAGGCTAATTTTACTATACTTTCTAGAAAAGAATACTATCTTATACTATATACTTTATAGCCTCTTTCTTAAACTTAATATATTATTCTTAGTCTATATTATTTAGTTTTATTATAGTTTATAGCTATTCTATAATTAGTAAAGATTTATTTAATTAATATAGTATAGGTATTAAATAAGAGATATTATTTAATTTTATTTCTTATATATTAATATAATAGACTGTATAAAACTATAGGTTTAAGAATTTCTCTATATTATTATCTTTAGCTTTCTCTAAGTTTTACTTTATTATTAGTTTTTAAAATAACTTATCTATAACTAAGTTCTTTCTTCTTACTATATAGATAATATTAAAGTTAAATAGCTAGATTTAAGTAATTTAATAAATAATTATTAATCTTAAAAGATTAATAGCTATTTTATTTAATTATATAATTAAAGTTTTTATATTTATTTTTAGCTAAAAGTATATATTATATAAATATATTTAAAACTTATAAAAAGCCTTTAATATTATTTTATATTTTAGCTTTCTTCTATTATATTATCTCTTTGCTTATATTTATACTTTACTTTTATATTTAGCTAAGTATTTTTTATTAAATTCTTTTTTTTCTTAAATAAGTTATATCTCTTATTTATTATTATTAGTGTCTATATTAATAATAATTATTTCCCCTTCTTTATAGTTAATTAACTTAAGTATTAAAGCTATTATTAAGGCTATTTTTAAAATATTTATTAAGTCTTACTATTTTAATCTTTAAAAAAAGTCTTACCCCTTTTTTAATATTAAATATATTAGCTTAGCTTTAATAATATATCCTTTAATCTATATCTAATAATAGGCTATAATCTTTAAAAATCCTCTTACTTCTTATAAGTTTTAATAGAGTAACTATTTTAAAATCTTAATTACTTTTATAAATTCTAAGTATTTCTCTTTTATATTATATATATATCTTATTATTTTAATCCCTAGGATTATAAATTATAACTTCTCTTTAATAATAATTAAACTAGTAAGTTTAAAACTATATAATATCTTATTAATATTTTAAATATATTTAAATATAAATCTCTTAATTTTAAGTAGTATTTTTTCTTCTTTATAATTAGTCTTAGGACCTTATATTAAAGCATTATCTAAAAATATATTGCAGATATTAAGGATATTATTAATAAGCGCTCTTATAACTTTATATATAAATTTTAATACTATATTAATCTATTCTTATAATAGTTTAGCTTAATAAACTAAATTAATCTTAAGTATATAGAAAGCTATTAAGTTATATAACTCTTTTATTAATTTTAACTAATTATATTTAGAGAATAAATCTATTAATATAGATATTAATATTTTACTAAACTTCTCTAAGAATTTATTAGCTAAAGGAGATAAGTTAATATCTCTTATTATTATTTAATTAACTTCTATTATAGTATTAATTAATTAATATTTATTATTTTTCTTTTTTATAAGAAATTATAGGTTTTTATAGGGCCTTTAACTTTATTTAAAAATATTAACCTTTATTTTTTTCTTTATTATTACTTATACTATATTATAAAGTGCTTTTAATATTAGAAAGCTCTTTGCTTATTATAGCTTATACTATATAGTCTAGATAATAACTAGAGGTACTATTTCTAGGTATATTTATTTAATTTTTTTAAAAGTCTATATAAGAATAGCTTCTCTAGTAAAGAGTATCTCTATTAATAATTCTTTCTCTTTAAGCTATAAGGCTTCTCTTATAATAAGATTTTTTAAGTATTTTAAAATTAGCTTTATTTTTTTTATTATATTTAATATCTTTAGCTAAATATAATTAGTAAATTCTCTTTATATTTCTTTTATACTTCTTTAAGGGTTTAAATAATAATATTTTTAAATAATCTTTTTTTACTTTAATAATTTTCTTAATATTACTATAGGTTTATTTATTATATTTACTAAATAAACTTTCTTATACTTTCTTTTATATTAGATATTAATAATATAATTTATTCTTATAGTAAAAAGATTATATCTCTTAAATAACTTATACTCTTATAAATTTCTCTTTCTTTCTTATAATTTAGTAAGTTTAAATATCTCTATATCTTTTTTTTTAATTCTCTTACTTAATTTAAAGTTAATATTATTTATTAAGTATACTTCTTATAAATCTTTTCTTTTCTTAGTTTAATATTTATTATTTTTTCTTAATTTTAATTTAATAACTCTTATACCTTTAATAAAAGGTCTTATAAAACTTTTTTTCTTAATTTATTTTATAAATTATTTATTAAGAATACTTAAATAATAGCTTAATTCTTTTAGTCTATAGAGTAAATTATACTATTTATTATTTTATTTAATAGAATAATATACTATAAATATATTTAATACTTAAAAGGCTATCCTAGAATATAATTATAGTTAATCTTATTATTTATTATAAAAAAAGAGACTTTATAATAAAAAGATTTTATTTATATAAATATCTCTTTATAGAGACTTATAAAAGAGATCTGCCTGCTATTTACTAATATTATATTATTTTTAAATTTTTAGCTTATAATAAGTTTATAGTAATTTACTATATCTTTATATATTATATAGACTAGTTATATAGGTAATTCGGTTTAGTTTAAGGGAGAGTTAAACTGCTTATAGCGGGTTTTAGTTTAGGGTAAGAAAACTATACTTAAACTAAACTATATTCTAGCAGTTTAGTTTAAAACTAAAAAAACTAAAATATTCGCTAAGACTGGGCGCTAAACTAACTTAAGTTAGATTTTTCTTAAACGGTTTAATTTAAATAGTTTATATAGTTTATAGTATTAAAGGTATTAATATTCTATATTATTTTATATTATTATTAAATTTATATCCTTTTAAATCTATAGCTAAAAAATAGTTTAAATATAATATTATTATATTAAATCTAAAAGTATAAAGATAGTCTTTTAAGATATTATTAAATATTAATATAGACTTTAAAATAATTATTATAGAAATATATATATATATTTATAAACTATAGTACTAATAGAGTACTATTAAATAATATATATAATTTATTATAAAAGCTAAAGTTATTAAATTAAAGAATAGATTTTATTTACTATTATTATTCTTAATAGAAAGTAATTTCTAAATTATTCTTTTAATAAGTTAATAGTAAAATCTATATATAATTAGTAAGTTATAACTTTTACAGAAAATATATAAATTCTATATATTTATAAAGCTTACTAAAATTCTAACTTAAGTTTAAACTACTAAGATTATATTATTCTTATAGCTATTTCTTTTTTATCTAGATATAGTTTTTAAGTTAAATATTATTCTCTTATAATAGATAATCCCCTAATTAAGCTATTTAATATAGCTATTCTATTATAAATTGCAGATACTTGTTTTACCTTAATTTAGCTCTATTAATATAATACTATAATAATAAAACTAAGGTCTTTTTTCTTGCTAATTTTAAGAAATAATTCTGTGCTAGAAGAAGAAATTAATATAGTTATTTTTAGCTAGGATCTTATAGATTATAATCTTAAATTATAAGATACTTTCTCTTACTATTTAAGGAAGTAATTAAAGTAATCCTCTAAATATACTAGAATTATTCGTCTTAAATTAGATTAGCTACTTATATTTTTATTAGCGTATTAAATATAGTAAGCTAGGTTATTTAATGCTTTTTTATAGTAGACTATAAGTAGAAATATATATCTCGCATATTAATATCGGGTAATAAAGTTTACTAATTTGCCTTTTAAGTAGCATTAAGAAAAGAAAGAAAGCGAGAATAAATATAAGGGTGTCCCTTAATCTTATTAAGCTAAATAAGAAATATAGTAATTTTAGATAAAGTAGCTTTAGGATTAGTAAAAATATCCTTAAGAATAATTAGATTAATCTTAACAGTAACTATTATAACCTAAGGCTAATATCTTTCTTTTCTAAAGGCAAATTGAATAAGGTAGTTTTAAAAGAGAAATATTGAGATTTTATAAAGCAATAGTTAAAAGAAATTATAAGTTATTTATTGTTATAGTAGCTCTAGGTATAGAAGGCAGTTTAGATAGATAATTTAAGCCAGAAAAGAGTATTTTAACTTAAGTTAGAATATACTAGAAGGTTATACTTAAAGTATTTAGCGCTACTTTAGCTATATTACTAAATGAACTAACTGTTGCCTATATATAACTTAGCCTATAGAGGAATAAGATAAGTAATAAGTATTGTGTACTAATCTTTTAATTAAGTATACCTGACTAAAACCCAGGAATCTGAAGCGCCTTTAAGATACTATTATAAGCTACTGAGAAAGAAATATAAGCAGTAAGTTATTACAAGATATTACTAATAATAGAGATAATAATAAATTAAATATATAATAGACTTACTTATAATTTAACTTAAGTTAGAATTTATAAGTTTAGTCTTTAAAAAGTAAATAAGGCTTACTTATTTAATTAGCAGTAATTTTACTAGTAATAGTTAACTAGAGTAATAATAGAATAATTAATAAGAGAGCTTAGAGAGTCTCTAATATTATATACCTATATATACGCGATTTCTTAATTAAGTATAGTCTATATTAGGAGTATATATATTATATTATTTTTTCTTTTATTATATTTATTTCTTTTATTAAATATACTCTTTAGTAAAAAGAGTAGATTCTAACCTGGTTAAAATTTAATTAAGGAACTCTAGGTAAAGAATAGCGCATAGACTAGATAATAATCTAACTTAAGTTAGATTATTTTTAAGAATATAAGAGAAGATTATTATATACTATTATAAGTTACTAACCCTACTATAATTAAAATTCTAACTTAAGTTAAAGGCTCTATAACTTTACCTATTAGAGAAATAGTATAAATAATAAAAACACCTATTAGATAATAAGGCAAACTCTCTAGGATTTTAGTATAGAGAACTTAGCTAGAAGCATTAATAAAAGAGACCTAAGGCTTATAATTATAGTAATTCTATAGAACTCTATTTAAGTTTTAAGCCTATTTAGATTAATATACTATATAAGCTAAAGGCCTATATAGCTAAAGCTAAAGTCTTCTTAATAATAAGAGATAATATAATCTGTGCAGAGCTTAAGAATAAATATTTAAGAATATTATATATAGATATAAGAAAGCTTAAAATATCTTAGAAAGATATAGAACGCAATTAAGATATTAATACTAATTATATTAAGAACTTAAAGAATAAGTTCTGCATTAATATGCGGAGATTTAATATTAATATATAAATAAAAGCAACCCTAAATACTAAAGACTTTAACCTAGTATTGCAGGCATATATAGCGGAACTACTAAAACTAGCAGATATTAATAATATTTATAGTCTCTTAAGGTAATAGTAGGGTAGAGATAGTAACTTTTTTATCTACCTAAAAAAGTAGCTAGAAAAGCTTATATTACTAATATTATAAGCCGGGCAATATTACCGCGCGGCTCTTCTAGAGCTGCTAACTAAGCAGAAAAAAGCAGCTGCTGCTAAAGCTATTAATTATAAAAGAAAGATAATTAAAAGACTATAGGCTAATATATATCCTTATTTTAACTTAAGTTAGAATTTAGCTAATTAATCTATAGGTATATCTCTAGGCTATTAACCTCTATAATAAGGCAATATTATTAGAAGTTCTTATAGCATTATAATCTAATTATAAGGATATTACTTATATTAATACTAATAGAGAGTATATGCTCTCATTTATTAAGGAATAGGAGAAGAAACTTATAGACTAATATAAAGAACTGCTGAAAAACTATAAAGAGTTTAAAAATTAAGCGCGCTCTATTATTAATATATTATTTAATTATATAGCTTATGCTATAGCCCCTCTATATAATAATATTTAATTGCAATATTTATAGGAGTATTTACGGACAGCTTATAATTACTCTTATTAAAACTATATATTAGAAGAGATAATTATAAATATAAAGCTAGATTAAGTATATTTAGGGATCTAATTTTAATTTTAATTTTCTAACTTAAGTTAGATCTAGATTATAGAATTTAAGAAGTTTTTTAGCTTTATTAAGATAATTTTTATAGATAAGTAGAGCAGAGTAGTATTAGCAGAAGATTAAAAACTAATTACTGAGTATTACTATAGCGCGAGCAATTATACCTTATGCATATTATTCTTTCTTTTGCGGGCAGATTATAAAAATAACAGACTTAAGTTATCTCTAGATCGCAGGTAGTTTAATAAATAGTTATTGCCTTGCTTAAAGATTCTTATACTATCTCTTAAAAACCCTATTTAATAACTGTTTTTCCTCATAGCCCTGCTAGATAAAATATATATATAAGTATAAAAAAATGTTTTAAAGAATAGAGAACTTAAGTTCCCCTTATAATAAGTTTTAACTTAAGTTAGATATAAAAATTAATTGCGAACTAATTATTATAGGAGTTTATAGATTAATCTTAATAATAAAATTAGTCTTTTATTAAAATCTATATTAAAATATATTATATTCTAGTATAATCTAGAGTAGCAGTATTTTACTACGGCCTCTAAATATCTCTAAGAATTCTAGTAGATAAATAAACTTTAATATTCTCTCTTTTATAAGTCTAATAATATATATACTGCTAAGGGCTTTATAGAAAAACTTACTAATAAGCTTTATAAGGACTTCTTATAGACCTAGGTAAATCTAAAGCATTATATAATAACCTTACTTAACTATAATTAGAATTGATATTAATATCTTTTAGCTACTAGAATTACTTAATAACCTCCGCTTTTAAGATATTAAGGAATAAGATAGTTATAACTAGTAGTATATATATCTTTCTTATTTTAAGCAGTACTATTAGGCCTATATCTTTTATATAATTTCTAAAGCAGTTCTACTTAACTTTAAGAGTATTATAAGTTAATTTAATAATAAGAGTAAGATTATAAGTCTAGACTATTTTAACTTAAGTTAAAACTATTATAATATAAAGTAAATAACTTTCTATCTTTACTGCCTTTAGCAGTATTATATAGTAAGCTTAATTCTAATATAATAATATAGTAAAGAATCTAAGAATTCTAAAAGTTAACTAGTATAAGGATAATTTAAAGACCTAATCTAATATTACTAGAGCTCTATAGATATACTAATTTATTAAGAGAAGTATAGTTTATATTATAAAGCTTAGCTTCTCTAAGACTAATAATTATAAGAAGAATTCTAAGGATTTTATTAAGACTAAGGTATATATACTACTAATCTAATTTAAGTTAGAAATTAACCTAATTTAGGAGAAATAGTATTAGTGCTTATAGGTACTAAGAGAGATTGCTAATCTTTTAATTAAGTAGAATTAAGCTTTAGATATAAATAATATAAATAAATATCTGCGGTGCTTTATACTAGACTATAATCTTAAAATTAAGAATAAATATACTGCTTAGAAGAAGTTATATATGTCTCTTTTAACCTTATTAAACTAACTGCTAATAAATAAATACCCTTATAATAATAATAAGGAATAATATAAGCTAGAGAATTAGAAACAGCTTTAAGCTATTATTTTTAACTCCCTAAGGAAGAAATAAAAAGTATTAAAGGATTTTATAAATAAATAAATTAGTATATTTATTTTAACTAAAGTTAGAATAAGATTTAATTAAAATTCTAGATTAAGATATAGAGACTAATAGGGCGAATAATATACCTTAAAGGAATAATATAGATAATAATAATAAAGATAAGTTATTTTTCTTACTAATTATATTATTAAATAGTTATAATAATACTATTATTATAAGTATAGAAGTAAGGCTAAGTTTTTAGTTTAAGTTTAGGTTTTTTAGTTTAGCTTTAGGTAAGCTATCTTAATAGTATTTGCTTAATATATAAGAAACTAACTTAAGTTAGAAGTAAAATAATTAGGTTTTTTTTTAAACTAATAATACAATCTCTACTTCTAAGTTAAATTACCTAAGAGTAGTTTTCCTCTAGTAATAAAAACTCATATTATTTAGAAGCTTTATCTCTAACTTAAGTTAGAGTAAATTCTACTAATAGAATAGAAATTAGTTTTTAGAGATTTAATTTAAGTTAGTATAGCTATTATTTCTTATTTTTATTTTAAAATAATAATTAAAGATAAAAGAGTAGGACTATAAAAATAGGGACTATAGAATAGAAGAAAAAAACAGTATATCTTAATAATCTAAGCTAGCTCTATAATAACCTAAGATATAAATATATCTGAGCAGGAATCTAACTTAAGTTAAAATGCTATAAATATTATACTGCTGCCGATATTATTATCTTTAAGTTTCTCTTCCTTCTTATTTTATTTTAATAGGGATATATTAAGATTACTGGGTCCTTTATTATAGTTTTAGAATTATATTATTTATATTCCTATAAAGACTTATAAGACTCCTTTATCTTTAAATACTAATATCTAGGATATAAATTTTAATTATAATCTTATTAAATAATATAAGCCCTAATCTAAAGCTAATATTCTTAACTTAACTAAACTTAAGATAGTAAGATATAATTAAGAAAAGGCTATTGTCTATTTAGCTCTTCTAGAATAAGTTTAGATTTTTAAATCTTAGTAGAGTAAAATAGAGTTTATAAAATAGTAGTCTAAGTTTTAATAGGTAAAAATAAAGACTTAATTATATATATAGCAATATTATTAAGAAATTGCAGATAATATTTCTAGCGTTCTTTATATATAATATTTATATTACTCTATATTTCTTCAATATCCTTATAAAGGAGGAAATAATATTAGCTTAATAGCCGCCTATATAAAAAGGGCTATATGCTAATCTAGAGATAAGACTCAGAAAAATAGCAATATTTAAAATATATTAATTATAAAGGTAAGAACTAGGTAATTAATATAGATTTTATTACTAATATTTTCTTTAGAAAACTTTTAATCTAATATATATATTAGATATATTATATAATTAAATCCTGTATTTTATTATAGGATATCGCTAATTATTTTAAATAGTTAAATATATTTAGTTCTGCTATATATTATATATAGCTGCTAGTAATTTATATCTAGAGTTATCTAATTAATATTAGATTTAAGCATACCTTTTTAAACTTAAGGAGATTAATTATATTAAAATGCTGTTATATTTACTAGAATAAGGAAAGATTTCTCTAGTATTAGATTATTAGACTAGTTAAAGTTAATATTCTTTTCTTACTATAACTAAGTATTTTATTAATATAAAATAGGTATATAGGGAAGTATTCTTAGCCTTTAATCCTATCTATAGATTATATACTAAGAAAAACTTAGCTAAAATATTGCTAAAGAATCTTTATTAATATAATTTATAATATTAGATTCTTATTATTATTATAGATAATATAAGTAATAATATTATTCTAATAGCGAAGCTAAATAAAAGCTTAAGAGGTAAGCTTAAAATAGATTTATTATTAGAAGATTTCTAAGATATAATACTAAGTTAACTTATTTTAAATCGCTATTATATTCTATATTTAGCATATATTTTATAACTTGCAGTTAATGCTTTACTAGGTAAATTTTATATTAATGCTCTTGTTAATAATAGTATTAGTTAGAATATAAGAAAGAATAAAGGCTTATTATATTCTTAGGGTATTTTAATATTATTAGAAAAGGTATTTTCTATTTAACTTAAGTTAGATTAATACTAATAGATTTCTATATAGGTTCGCAAGATTATTAGATTTATTAATATAAGCCCTTAGTATTAGGAATATTTCTTAATACTATAATAATCGAATACTAGTTAGCTAAAATTATTACTTCTTAATTACTAGATATAATAGAATTTAATATATCTTATGTTTATATATGCCCTTAAACTATATATAGTAATTAGACGATTTATTATATTATAGGCTAATGAAGATATTTATTTTTTAATATTATCCCCTACTAAATAGCGTTAGGTTAAATATCTTATTAAGTTAACCTAGCTATTCTATAATCTTATTCTCGCCGTATTAAAGATAAATAGTCTATTAGTTTATAGGGTTTTTAAAATCTATAATACTATCTTTAATTATCTTAATAACTATATAGAGCGTTTAAAATTAAAAAGAGCTATATAGAAGATATAACTCTAAGATACTTTATCTAAAGCTTATAATAAGTTATAAACTTATTATATTAAAATATATAAATCTTAAGGATTTATATATATAATTATAATAATCCTTTACTCTAGCGTAAAATTTAAATATTTTAAAACTTAGGTCTAGTAAGATATAATAAAAAACTAGTATAATACTTATAAAAAGATTTTTTATAAGATATTTTAATACTATAGTAATTAAAATCTAAATATTAAGATATAATTAGGAATTTATTTATTAGTCTTAATCTTAGATTATGCGCTTATATAATCTAAATATTATTATCTCCCTTTAAGTACTACTAGTACTTATTAAGAAATTTAGACTTATCTTATTAAAGGTAATATTCTATCTAATATTATATTTAAATTATATAGTATTATTTTAACTTAAGTTAGATTAGGTTTATTAGAATTAGATAATATCTTTAATTATTAGAGAATTAATAAATACTAATTCTTAATTCTTATAATAATAGCCTGAGATTTTTTTATAATCCTATTAAGTAATATTAGTATAGAATAATTATTTAATAGTACTTAAGATATCTACTATTACTAATATAGCTAACTATTTCTTAATATAATCTATGCTTTAATATTTCTTATATATATTAAAAATTTTACTATTTAGTAAGAGTTTAAGGTAATAATTAATAATATAAATATAATACCTAATAATTAATAATCTAAAAGGAGAGAGATTAAACTGCTAAATCTAATTAGTAATAATAAGGATATAGATAATATATTAGAAGGAGAGATAAATATAGATAATGAAGATTATTAAATAGAGCAGTTTAAGGGTTAAGGTTTTTTAAGTATTTAAATAGATTAACTTATTACTAAGTCTACTTATAATAAAGGAGAATAATTAGATAAATTGCCTATATCTAGAGTTTTTATATATTCTTAGAGGAACGCAGTAATTATAGATAGACCTAAATTTTCTAATTATTACTTATGCTAGATTAACTATATTAAAGGCTAATATAAATGTTAAGAATCTAACTTAAGTTAGACTCTAATATTATATTCTAATATTATTTTACTAATTTTTAGTTAATATTTAGTAATAGATATTATAAAGAAATAAAAATCTAAATAGTTCTTAAAGATTAATAAGATTTATATAAAAATTTAGATTAATCTAAAGTAACTAAAAAAAACTAAAAAACCGAATTAAATTAAAAAACCTAAAAAAACTAAATTTAAAAAAACTATATAGTGCACTATAAATTATCGGTTCGGTTTATAAAGTCTATAAACTGTTTCAGTTTATAAAATTATAAACTAAACTAAACTATAGGTAGTTTAGTTTAGTTTAGTTCGGTTTTTTTAGTTTTCTATAACTACTCTAATATTATATTAATTTTAGCTCTACTATTTACTATAATATTTTATACTTTCTTATAACTATTAATTTTAATAGAGTAAGAGATAAGCTAAGTTAAGCTAGAAATCCTAGCTTAACTCGTTAAGTTAAGCCGAGAGTCTTAGCTTAGCTCGTTAAGTTAAGCTAAGAGTTTTAGCTTAGCTCCTTAAGTTAAGTTAAGAGTCTTAGCTTAGCTTAGCTTATAAGCTTAGCTTAATAAGCTCTATATATAATTTACTTTCCTTTTTAAGTTAGTATATATTATAAAATTTTATACTATTATATAGTTAATAAGTTAAATATTATATTAATAAGATATTTCTATTAAGATATAGGTTTAATTAGATAATAAAAAAGACTATTTAGCTATATATAAAATAACCAAATAATATAAATTCTAAGGAAGCTTTTCCTAGAATACTTAAAGCAATACTCTAGGAGAAAGAAGATTATTATCTTTATTATCTGTCGCGCTATTATAAGAATTCTCTGGGATTATAATAGTAAGATCTTAGTTATTAGAAAGTATATTAAGAAGAAGATATCTTTTATCGTTCTTAGTATCGCTAGTATTATTAATAACTGTCTAATTATCGTTAAGTAAAATATTAAGCTATATATCTCCCTGTATATAAAGAGTAATAGGGGTAGATAGAGGATCTTTCTTAAAGCCCTAGAATTTAAGAATTATAACTTTTTTAATAATAGGATTATAGAGTTAATTACGCCGATAATAGTAGATATTATAATAAGTATTAAAGATATACTCTATATTAACTTTAAATACTAGAATAAATAAAATATCTTAAGCTATCTTTATAAGAGTTAGATAGTTATATTTAAAAGAAGACTATATTTTAAGAATATCTCTAGCGGCTAAGTTATCTATATTAAATTATTATAAGAGATCTTATAAATACTACTTAGCCTTTAATATCTTTAGCTTATTATAAGATTAAGATTATATAAGAATATCTTAACCGATAAAGAATAATATATTAGCTACCTTATTTTATTATATTTGTAAGGAACGGGGGTTCCTGGAGGTTGCTGGCGAATTACTCCGCCAGCGATTATAGCGAGAGGGGTAGCAGCTTCGCGCACCCAGCTCGGAGAAGGGTCTACCGGCGAGACAAAGGGTTAACCGTTGTGACGAAGGGTCTAACCGGCGAGGAGAAGGGTCCACGCCGGAGGGTTCTAGTAGTAAAGAGTCTATACGAGTAAGGAAATAGTAGGGTATATGTTATATTAGAACGGATCGCTGGCTTCTAGTAAGACAGCAATCTGGAGCCTATTTATGTTCTAAATCTCAAGCACTTCCCAGCTTTGTCTCATATAAATCCTAAAAGCGGGGAGAGCGGGGTTTGACTAATTACCTCAGTATCATGTTCAGATTCGGGGCTTCGCTGCAGTTCTGCGAGCTCATGCCCTAGCGGGGAGCTAGGGGCATAACAGTATCCCCCCCCTTTTTGAAGGCTCGTCCTCGAGCCGTTGTAAAGTTGTCATATCGAATGTAGAGTATAGCTTCATGGAGGTTTGTAGTATAGTAAACAAAGGAGCTTCTCGCCGCCTTCGCGGCGAAGGGTTAAGAAGTCATGTGAGCTGGGAGTGTTGTTTATACAACACCATAAGGTTAGAATTCTAACCCCCAGCAACCATCTTCCCACCTCCTGCTGCGTATAGCTCCTAGTCCCAAACACATTCAAATGAAGATCTGGACGCGTTTTCAAGATCATAATAGTGCTAACAGTGTAGCAGTTCATCAAGCTTAAGAAATCGGTTGTTTTTTCGTTAGTTTTTGGAGCTTCCTGCTCCAGGGGTAAGTCATCTTAACTAACCATATTAACATGAGCTAATTTGATTTAGACAATGCCGCCCCGAATTTGTTTCGTGTCTAAGCGACGCAAGAAGACTCCTCAAGTAAGTGTTCTAGTACGAGATTTCATATGTCATGTGCTGATTTCCATGGTGTCGACAGCCTGAGGATATCACCTCCCCCTCCGGGGAGCTATCCCCTCCTCCTGCCTCTAAGACGGAGGATATGGCTGCTGCCGTTATAATGCAGCCAAATCCGGTTGCCGCTGTGATACCGGAAAATAATCCCCTGACTGCTGCTGAGACGTCAGGGACTCTGGCCGCTGTTATAATGCCAGAGAGACCGCCTCCTCGGATAAGCATTACCCCTTTCACAGCCATTAATAGGTCGGTGTCTCTGTTCGCCCCGGGTCCTGTAGAGGATCTATTAGCTGAGATAAATATTGCGCCGGAATTAAGGCGTGGAAGGTTTATGCCTCTGCCGGATCAGCCTTTTTTTACAGTCCTGGCTACCGCATAGGCGGGTCTATCTAACTTAACAGCAGCGCTAAAAAGCCTGCCGAAAAGGAAGAGGACTTATCCTATTGCTAGGCCAGCCGCCACAGCCAAGCCAAGGGTAACTCCCGCTCGTGCTATAAAAAGGCCTTAGAGACAGAGCGCGGGATGTGAGGAGGTCGTTAGTATAGGGACCCAGACTGAACTAGCTGCTGTTGAGACGCCAGTTGAGACTGCTGCTACTGCCGTTGCTAATATAGTAGTAGAGGGTAGCCCTGCTGCCTCCCGGCTAGGTAAGGAGTTTCCTCTAGTATCTTGAAAGATGTGCCTTCGCTGTTTAAAAAGGCTGATTGAGAATCCGGCACTTTGGTGCACCTGTGCCAATACTAATATTAAGTGCGACCACTGCAGTCGCAAGCACAAGCCCTATATTCCAGTCCCACCAGTTTACAAGGACGAGCTTACTCATCTACAGAGCCTTGGCTGAGAGGCCCACCTCTTAGGTAACCACAGGTCTTTTAAGGAGGCCTGTAGTAAGTATAAATTCTCTATAGAGGCGTACCTGCGCAAAGCGCCCACCAAGGCGGATGTAGACAAGCTCATATCTGCTGTTCTGTCAATCCTGTCTTTATACAAGCAGTCCATAATACAGCTCTAGCAGGAGTTGCTTAGATTACTCTATTCAATAGCGTCGGATTTATAGCGCGTGCGAGAAATTGTACGCGTTGCTTATAACATTCCTCCTTTCTCCGATAAGGAGGAGGATGAATCTGTGCCAATAGGGTTCTACGACGGTGAAGTGGACAAATAGGGGGGATTAATCTTAGGCCTGTATTTTTAGTTCCTGCCGGGGGTAGCCCGGTCAAAATAAATTCATTTCCAGGTAGACTAGCTTCTTGTATCCTTATTAAAACTCCCAAACCTCTGTAGATAGATAAATGGAGAAAGAGTAATATAAATTTAACAATAAAATAGTCAAGTAAAACCCATAAACCTAGTAGGAAAAAAGGGAAATCTTGCTAGTTCTATTGACTCCTTTTTCTAGAGCTTCTCAGAGCCCTTTTTGAAGAAGTCTTGTTAATAGCTCACACTATTGCCTTAAATTTGGCTAGTATATCTTAGGCGTGCTTAAGGTCCTCCTCAGGCTGCTATAAATTTTTATAATCTAGATAGCCCTTCTATTTAATTAAATATTACTTCTTCCCCTATATTATCTGTTTATCTAGAATAGCTTTAATCTCCTATTCTAGTTTATTATCCACTAAGATTGGGTCTAAATGCTCGGGTTTAGCCCCTAGTCTCTAACGGTAGGGCTCTAATAGGGAGACATAGAAAACTAGGTATATTTTGCCTAGGCTCTTCGGGAGCTTAAGCCGATAGGCTTAAGTTCTAATTCTCTCTATAACTTCATAAGGTCCCGAGTATTTCATGTCTAGTTTCTTAATCAGTTAATCTGTCTTCAAGTTCTTTATTAAAAGGCAGACTCGGTCTCCTACCATATAGGATCTAGGCTTATACTTTTTATTATAATGCTTCTGTTGCGCAGCAATAGCCTTTTAGAGGGATTCTTCTAATTAGGCGCGTATTTTGGCAAGTTCCTTTAATTGATTATTAACTGCCGGTATATCTGTTTGCTTCCCAGAGTTATATTTATCCTAACTCCTAGGGTCAAATCTATAGATAACGTGGAAGGGAGTTATGCCTATAGAGGCATAGATTAAATTATTGTATATAAACTCCGCTATAGTTAATAAGGATGCCCAATTATCTTACTTATAGTTTAAATAGACCCGAAGGTAATACTCCAGCGTCTAATTCTGCCTTTTAATCTGGCTATTAGTCTGGGGGTAGAACATAGTGCTTAGAAGTCTAGTAATTCAAATACAGCAGTAAAGTTCCGTCTAGTATTTATTAGTAAACAGCGCCCCCCTGTCTAATATAATTAACTGTAGAGGTCTAAAGCGGTTATAGACATGATCTATAATAAGGTTAGCTATCTCGTCCGCCTTTAATGTTTTGTGGGTAGGGATATAGAGCGCTATCTTTAAATAGCGGTCTACAATCACCAATATCGAATTATAGGTAACTCCCTATTTCTCCGACAGCAGCAGTCCTACTATAAAATCTATTAAGATACTCTGCCATAGCTGCGCTAGGATTAGCAGAGACTTCAGCTCTTTATACGGCCTATACTATAGAGTTCAGTTCCTCTAGCAGATATTATATGTAGATATATACTCCTATATGTCCTATGCTATCTTAGGCCAGTCAAATCTTCTTCAAAGCAGCTCTTCAGTCTTTTTAACGCCTTAGTGCCCTGCATAAAGGTCGTTATAACATATTTAAAGGAGCTCTTGCTTCATAGCGGGTGTATCTGGCATAAATATAGTACTACCCTTCTATAATAGTCCTTCGCTATCTATTCTCTATACCATCTCCGAGCTATCTCTAGGAGCATATATTTTTAGTTCCCTAATTTTCTCCAAAACAAAGGCGTCTCTTGCTTAAAGCTGCTTCAATATAAAGAACAGGCTAGGAGTTATAGCATTCTAAATAGACTCTTCCCTAGTTGCCCTGATAACTAGTATTCTTTATACTAGATATTCCAGACCACCTGTGCTGCCTGCTTTAATAGGTTTACGCTCCAGACTACTTTCCTGTATATACTTATCCTAAACTTTATACTAGAGCTTTTTCTAGAGGGTCGGAAGTAATCCTATCTAGGATTCAGATTTAGATAGTTTAAAATCTGCCCTTCTAGATAGGGCATCTGCAGTATTAAACTATCCCGGCTTATATTTAATTTAAAAGTTATATATTGCTAACAGTTCTGCCCACTAAGCTTATCTATTATTTAATATTTTTGCAGTAAAGAAATAGCACAAGTTCGCGTAGTTACTCTGCACCTATATAGGGTGTCTACTATCTTCCAGGTAGTAATGCTAATATTTAAAAGCATTAATAATAGCCAGGAGTTTTTAGTTATAGACCTCGTAGCATGCCTCTATTTTAATAAACTTCTAGGTATAATATACTACAGGGTGCCAGTTCTTAAATGCAGTTTATTAATCTATCTAGGTTTTAATTCTTGGACCTATCTCTAACCCGGCGCCTAGAGCTGTCTTATTATTATCTCCCTAAAGGAGTATAGCGGCGAGGGTAAATCCTAAGGCATTAATTGCTAGTATTATTAGCTTCTCCAGATTAAAGTACCTCAGCATTGGCGGAGTTATAAAAGCTAATTTCAGCTTATTAAATGCCTTCGCGGCTTCTCTAGTCTAGGTAAATATCTTAGTTTTCTTCCCCCAGATGCTTTCTTTTAGCAGATTAGTCAGGGGAGCTGTCTTTATAGAGTAGTTATAAATAAATCTTCTAAAGAAACCGGCAAATCCTAGGAAGACTTAGACTTCCTTAAAGGATTTGGGCTCTGGCCAGTCTCTAATAGTTTTTATTCTGCTAAGATCTATTTCTACTCTATCTTTTCCCATAAAAAAACTAAGGAATTTAACTCTCTCCTTGTAGAATTTATATTTAAATAACTTTATATATAATTTATACTCTTGCAGCCTCTCTAGGACCTGCGCTATATATCTTTTATGCTCCTTAATAGAGTTGGAGAAGATTAAGATATTATCCAAATATATAATGCAACAGACATCTAACAACCCCTGCAATGCCCAATTAATATAGGCTTAAAAAGTAGCAGGCGCATTGCACAGGCTAAACAGTATTACTAAGTATTTAAAGTGTCTGTAACAGGTTTAAAAGACCATCTTCTATTTATCTCCTCGGCGGATTTAAATCTAATAATAAATATCCCTAAGATCGAGCTTAATAAAGATCTTAGAGCCAACTAATCAGTCAAGCATTTTATCTACCCTAGGCAAAGAATATCTGTTTTTTACGGTAATGCTGTTTAAAGCTCTATAATTAATGCAGAGCCTCAGCATACCGTCCGCCTTTAGAATAAATAGAATAGGCGCCCTTGCAGGACTAGTTAACAATTATATCTAACCCTTCTATTATATGTCTTTAAGATATTTACATAAAATATCTAATTCTTTAGCAGAGAGGTTATAAAATCTACCCTATAGAGGCGCCTTGCCATCTAGGAGTTTAATCTTGTATTTACCTGTCTCAGCGGGCAATATACTTATACCCTTCTCTAAGAAGACCTTAATATACTTCTTATATTCTGGAGGTAGGTCTTTAGGAGCAATAGGGTCAATTCGGTCCCCATAAAGTATATAGATTATCTCTCCTCTTATTATCTTAGAGAATTATTAAGTGCTTTTAATCTTTACCTATGGCTGATGTAGAATATAATATCTCTAAGTTATTAACTCCTAATCTATAATGGGATTTACAGCATGTAGCTATAGTTTCCCGAGGATAATATTTAATCTAGGCATTGGGATAATATAAAAGCATATCTTTACCTTCTCTATTATTCCTTTAGAGTTAGTAATATAAATCTCTGCTTTAAATAATCTATACTTTTAAATTTTATACCTATTAATAGATTTGAAGTTTATATACTGCTGGAAGTTTAAAAGAATTTTATAATATATAGCTATATCTAGGCTGATACAGCAGCGGGCTAATCCAGAATTAATAAAGGCCTTATCTTTAAATATGCTGTTAGGAAGGTGCAATTGCACCAGGGCATATAAAGATTCTTCTTTTAGCTTAAACCCTTCATCGCGAAGGGCCGTAATAGTCTTGGGTTTTTCTTTTTTAAAGGGGTCTTTCTTTTTTAGGCATAATTCAGATCTCTATATATAGCCTATTTTGCTACAATCAAAGCAGCGGCCTTCTTTTTTAAGCTAATCTTATTTTACTAATAATCTAAACTTCTTCTTCTTTTAGGGTTTAGTTAACTCCGCGCGCTAGTTATTAGTCTCCTTTCTTTTTTGCCCCAGGGGGGAGTCCTTTAGCGCGTTCTATATTAATTTACTTATATTTGGCGGAGTAGGTTAACTTATAGTCTTATTCTTCTTCTGGTTTATCTCCCAATTAGTAGCTAAAGACACTAATTAGTTAAGATTTATTAGAAGGTCTTGATAGTTCAGCAACCCCGTCTAAACCTCAGGTTATAGTTTCGCGTAGAAGATATAAGATCAGATAATTCTGTTATAGTCAAACCCTTTACCCTAATTTAACTCTACTCAAGCCTGCTCGAAATAGTATAGGAAGGCTCAGGCGGTTTAATTAAGATATTGGATTAAGGTATGAAAGCAATTCATCGCATTCTATCCTTAGTAACATGGATCATTAAGCAAATCCAGCAACTAACCCTTAAATCCTTCCTAGATTAGCATCTGGAAGTTAGGATCCTCTTGCCAGTAAATCTAAGACTAAGCCGGTTCTCTATCCAGCAACGCTGCGGCATAGATAACCTTCTTAGCTTTATCTTTAAATAATAAAGCATTATAAGCCAAGTATTTATCTATATACTAGCACCACTGGTAATAGGCATTAAGCATAATAGCTTTATATCTCTACAGTTCCGGCAGCTTAAGCCTTAGCCGCTTATTAATATAACTAGCAGTAAGAAGCTATAGGAGATCTCTCTTCATCAATAATTCATCTTCTGTTTAAGCTTACTCTATCCCTAGGCCCATTAGAGTATCTCCTAGGATTTACAAGCTAGCTTCAGCAATTAGTTGCTGTGTGCTAAGTTTAATAATCTCCAAATCCTTTAAAATATACACTATAGGCTAAGAGCTAAGACCCTTATCCCCCAAATCATAGGGTATATTAGTACGGCCACTTATATTGCTAGGTAGAGCGATCCGAATTATAAGGAATAGGGGTTCCTAGAGATTATTAGCAAATTACTCTGCTAGCAATTATAGCAAGAGGGGTAGCAGCTTTATACACCTAGCTCAAAGAAGGGTCTATTAGCGAGATAAAGGGTTAACTATTATAACAAAGGGTCTAACTAGTAAAAAAAAGGGTCTATGCCAGAGGGTTCTAGTAGTAAAGAGTCTATACAAATAAAGAAATAATAGAATATATATTATATTAGAACGGATCGCTGGCTTCTAGTAAGACAGCAATCTGGAGCCTATTTATATTCTAAATCTCAAGCACTTCTTAGCTTTATCTTATATAAATCCTGAAAGCGGGGAGAGCGGGGTTTAACTAATTACCTCAGTATTACATTCAGATTCAGGGCTTCGCTGCAGTTCTGCGAGCTCATGCCCTAGCGGGGAGCTAGGGGCATAATAATATTATCTATATACTAATAGATTCTAAACTTAGAGAAATAGGCTTTAAATACCTATAATATATATTATAATAAGTAAGAAACTCTTTATAATATAGATCTTTATATTTAAGCCTCTATTAACTAAACTATATAAGTTATTAGTAATATATATAGTATTAAGAATATAATACTTACTTAATAAAATGTTAGTTTCTTTATAAGATTAAAGATTATACTAATAGTATAGAATTTTCTATATTAACTCTTTATCTAGCTATAATAGTTAGATAATTTATCTTTTATTATATTAATAGCAGCAATAAGCGCTATAGTATATCTATTGCGATAAAGAGTATTCTATTACTTTTTTACTATCTTAAGATATTTAAAGAAATAGTTATATAAATAAAATACCTTATAGATACTTAGCGCCTAGAATATATTAATATATTAAGTAATTATAGAAAAAGGTTTTAGAATATTTAGTAAAATATCTATATATTACTATTTCTTATTCTTAAGCTTTAATATAATATGCTTAACTAGCGGGAGATAGTATACTTTATCTCCTAGATATATTTAAGCATATTATAAGTATTACTCTAGCGGGTTTTAATATCTTAAATTAAACTAATATAAATATAGCTGCGTAATATTTCTAAGTTATAATAGTTTTATTTATTAGAATTTTAATAATATTTAAACTATTTAAATTATTGCAGAGATAAATTAACAGTAATAATAAGCGCCTAAGTCTATTAATATTAATATAGGCTATAGCAGAAATATTAGATTATACCTTGCGAAATATATTTTTAAAACTAACTTTATTAGTAATCTTTATTAGTTAGAACTTTTTTAAGTAAGTATTAACTAATTTATTCTTAGCAACTATTCTTAAAACCTTTAAGAGCTTATTAATAGCTAATTAAATTATATATATAAGATAATTAATAGATCTAGCCTTATACTCTTATTTAATTCTATATTTATATAGTTCCTTTTTAAGGAAAAAAGCTATGCGCATATTATTAAATATATTATCTGCAGTTATAGTAAAAAGCTTAAAATCTATATTATAGTCTTTTAGTATAGAATATATAACTTATAATAAATTTTACCCTATATATAAATTTAATAATAGGTAAAAGGCAAATAAGATCTTATAGTATTACTACTTATTATTAATATAATATATAATAATTAATAAAAATAATAAATAGTTAAGACTCGACTATATATTTAATATAAGAAAAACTTAATATTGTAAGAATATACTATCTGTAATCTCTGCCTAAACTTATAGATATTTGCGATTAATACTAGCTTTAAGAGCTTTATAGCTAAGTATTAGTAATTTTAAATAATAAAGGTTTAAAAGATTAATAAACTTAAGTATTTTTATATATTAAAATAATATATTAGAAGTAATTATATATTAAAGTAAAGCCTCTTAAAAATACTTATTGCTAAAGGGAAGAGTAAGATTTAAATACTTAATTTAACTCTATAATAAGTAATATACTAGTTAGTATAATAGAGCTATACTAGGGAAGCCTTTTATAGGATAATATTAGAAATTACTTACTTTTTTAATAAAAGTATTTAAGGAAGATTAATTAAGCGCAGGCCTCTTCTATTATACTTTCTTATATACTTAAGTAATAAAATATCGCGTTATTATTATAGTACTTATTAAGTAAGTAATAAGATATAGAATTATAGTATAGTATAAAGTATATAGAAGTATTAGTTTACTACTGCGAATTATAGTAACTTCTTAATAGTACTCTTATAGAGACTTAGATTATTTATATTACTTACTATTTTATCTAGAATATTTAAGATTAATCCCTAATATATTAATAATAGTATTATAGAAGAGAGTTATTTAAAACTAGCTATTAAATACTTAAGTATCTTTTTTTATTTAGAGAATATATTAGTTATAAATATAAGTTAGCTATAATAGCGGTTTAAGCGCATTTTAAATAAAGGATATTTTCTTATTCTTAAGTTAGTAAAATATAGTTAATATTTCTATAGTAAAACTTATATTATTATTAATAATACTAGATAAGTATAATTATTGCTGCGAGAATAAGCGGCTAAGAAAACTTATTTTACTATATTCTATATAAGAATAAAAGCGCGAGCCGGCTAAAAAGAGATTATTTCTAAATTTTTTATCTTTATAATAATTCCTTAGTAAACCTTTAATATGCGTTATAATTAATTAATAATTAGCATATTACCTTAAGCTAAACTTATAAGCTAAGCTTATCTTTTTCTGTAATAGATATTAGGTTTTTTAATAGAATTAACGCATTATTATATAGGTAAATCTATAGTTATTAGGCGGATATTTAGTATTAGGGTTAAATATATATAAAGATATATAGAAATACGAAAATTTTCGCGTATTATATATAGTATTGTAGAAATATAATATAAACCTTATATAAACCTAAGAGTTAAAGAAATATATATATAAATAGTTATAACTATAGTAAGAAAAGTAATAAAGATAAAGATTAAAATTAAGTTATTAGCCTTATACTCTATAGTAAGCTTAATAAAGCCTTATTATATAGCGCTAGAGCCTTTATAAATAATTTATACTAAATAATAATATTATTTACTTTATTACTATATTATTATATATTTAATCTATAATATATTTAATATCTTAAAGTCTTTAGCGCAGAAGCTATTATAATTTAATCTAGTTATAGTATAGTTATATATAGGAAAAAGATAATTTACTGCAGAAGTATCTCTTAATAATTAGAGGCTAAAGTAAGTCTATAATAATGTATTTTATTTAATAAATAATACTCGCAAAATCTATAAGTAATTATATAAGCCTTATTAAACTCTTCTTTAGCTTCTAACTTTATAATAGAAGATAAAAGACTTTTTCTTAAATAGAGAAAGGAAGACTAAGGTTAGTTTATATAGACGCTTCTTAATATCTAGTATTAAAGCTAATAAATAGCTATTTATTATATAGAAAATAATACTGCTAAGATATATACTAGTAATAAATTATTAAAGACTAGTAATCTATAGGCTAAGAGGTCTAGATTCTAGTTATTTAATAAGTATTAATAGGCTACTTTAGGAAAGCCTTCTAGATAGAATTTACTAATAAGATAAAGTAAATATTAATTTAATAAATAACGCCTAATCTCTTATCTTTATATTTTTAATTCTCTGCTCTTTAAACTCTCTCTTTTTTACCTTACTTCTATTTTCTTAATAAATAGTATTACTCTCTAGTCGCCTAAACTATAGTATAAAACTATAGTATAAAACTCTCTGTTTATATAAGAACTATTGTTTTATACTATAAGACCAGTTAGCTAATTTTTTTAGCTAATGAAATAGCCCCGAGATAGAAGAGACTAAAGTAAAGTAACTCTAAAATATAACGCAATAATAGCTTCTATTATATAGACTAGTTTTTTATATCTTAAAAGGCTATTCTAGAGTTACCCTAAAAGAAGATAATATAGTGCGTTAACTAAGTATATAGTGCTATTATATCTTCTAATAAAGAAAATATTCTTTTATACTTTTATAGCGAGTTTAAAGAAAGTACTAATAATAATATTAAAGAATTAACTAACTATAATAGTATTATAACTATTAAGGGCTTAAAGTTATTTATAGAGATTATAGTAATTATTAATACTATAAGTAATATAAAAGAGCTAAAATAGTAAATTAAGTCTTTACTATTTAAGCTATACTAAATCTACTATTATAAAAACTATTTACTGCCTTTATAATAATAAGATATAAAAACCTAAGGTAAAGACCTTAGAACTATTTAATATATTATTACTACTATAGAAGCAGCTAGTAATAATAAGTATTAATAACTTAACCTAGATACTATAGTATAGACTAGTATTAATTTTACTGCCTAATTATTATTCTACCTCTATATTAAGAATATTAGCAATAAGAGTAAGCTTTTTTACTGCATTTTATAGTCTTGCCTAAAATATAAGGCTATTCTTTAAAGAATTATCTAGTAAGTAAAGACTAATTATACACTATTAAGAAAGAAGAGAGAGTAAGAGTTTATAGTAATAATTATAGAGAAGAAGGCCCGATTTAAAGTAATTCTAAATATAACTAAGCCTATCTAAATAATTAGGTAAAGTGCTTAATAAGTAGATAAAGATTTTAAGAGAATCTTCCCTTAAGATTCTACTACTAAGGCCTCTCTTTTTAGCCTAAAGCTATTTAATAAAATAGATATTAATTAATAATTGCCTGCAGATAATCTAGATAGTAATAATATAAAGGATAATAGTATTATAGAGGATCTAATAGTAAATATTAAGGGTAAAGTAAGTTTTATACTTTCTAAGCTTATTAATATATATAAATTAGAGATAGAGAAGAAAGTACTAAAGACTTTAGTATATAAATTAATAAATAAGGTATTATTATATAAAGCAAGTAAGCAATACTATATTATATAGAATTAAATACTATCTATATCTTATAGTAAGAAATAGCTAAAGGTAGAGAGAAATATAGCGGCCGCGATATATAGACCTAATAACTTAGTAAGTTATAATTAAAGAGAAGAGATTTTATAGCCTTTATAATAGCTAAAGCTTATCTATATTTTAGTAATTCTTAATATATATAAGGTATATTAAGTTTAATATTTTATTATAACTGCGCTTTATACTATAAGGCTAAAAGAGATAAAAAAGGAATTTATTACTAAAAATATAGTAGATTTATAATCTGCTGCTAAAAATATAGTAGATTTACTATTTCCCTTATAGCTTAATATTGCAAATACTTAAATACTTAGTAATAAAGCTAAGGTAAAAGAATAGATAATAATATTAGTAAATAAAAGTATTTATAATAGTAATCTATATCTAAATAGTAAGTCTATTAAGTAGTTTTAGTATTTTAACTATATTAATCTTAATAAGAACTAGGTATTAATAATTATACTAATAGCTAATATTATTAATAATTAGGAGATATAATAAAGCTAGTTTAATAATCTTACCTATTAGAAGAAAAATATAGAAGAGGTATATACTGCTTTAAGTATTTTAAACTCTGTAAGACTAAAGTTACTAGGAATAAGAGTTAGTATATACTTATATTTTTAGCAACTAGTAGCAATTTATACGCTTCTTAAGTTTAAGAATAACCCTTAGTTTTATAGCAGTATTCTGGCAGATGCTATTAGACTTAGAAAGATATAGATAATTATTAAATATCTTATAGCTATATATATTATTTCCCTATAATTTAAATCTTAGAGAAGCCTTCCCTAGGGTCTTTCCTATTATATAATCTAGTTAAATACTAATAATTATATAGAAAGCTATTAAGATTAAGCGCAAACTCTTAAGATAACTTATTAAGCTAAATCTTATTATTATTCTATTATACCTTATATAGTAATAAGTAAATAAACTATATTATATTACTAATATCTTTAATATTTATATATATTTTAGCAATATAAGGGAAAAAGCTCTTAATATAGCTATTATTCTTCTAAAGCTATAATATAATAACTTAATCTTTATAGATTTTGCGTAAAATCGTTAATTAATTATTATTATATTATATTATATACTAGCTATATAATATAGTACTATAGTAAGATAAAGATAAGAGAATAATTATAGATATACTAGAGCCTAGCTATTTTATCTAAATAAATTATTTAGAATTATTATCTTAAATAAGGCCTATTAATTATATAATATAAAATTATAATAATTAATAATAGTATTATTACTATAAATAGAGTAATACTTATTACTTATTATAATATTATTATTTAATACTATTAAGGACTTTTATAGCTTAATATTACTATTAATTAAGCTAGAGAATAATTATTTATAGTATAATTTTAATATATTTAAGAAGTTTAACTTATTTATTATTAATAAGAATAACTTATACTTAGTTCTTTAACTAACTTATAAAGTAATTAATAAATTTATTTAGAAAGATAATAAGCTACTAGGTAAAGCTATAGGCTATTATATTAGGATAATATAGCAGTAATATTTTATTCGCAAATGCTTATTATTATATATTCTCTTTACTAAGGAGATTATAATTAGGGATATTATCCCCCTAGTATATATATTATAGATTAACCTAAGGTTTATAGAATATAAGCAGCGCTAGTATAATCTTTAGCTAAAATTAATCTCTAAGAGACTAGTCTATAAGCTGCTAGATAATAAACTTATCTAGTATATAAGTAAATATTAAGAACTTATACTTATTAAGATATAGTTATAGTTTAAATATATATATAAAGATATATTAGCCGGAAAGGTTAAAAAGCTTATCGCCTAAATATACTTTAAGAAATTAGTAAGAAAGTAGGTATTAAAAGCTAGTAAAATTAAGTACTTTCTATATAAAGAGTAGATTAAATTATAATAATTAAATATTTTATCCTCAGTATTATATCTTATAGAAGCCTTTACTAGTATTATATAGGAGTAAGACTTAATTAATTATTTAATCCTATAGTTTTTATTATAGAGGTCTTTAAAATTTTAAATATTACTGCTTATTATTTAAGACTAGCTCTTACTATATAAAGAGAAGTTTATAATATAATATATTAATCTCGCATAGTAGTTTTTTATTAAGGCTATATTATATTTATATAGTATTAATATATATATTTTTTATACTAAACTTAATTATTTTAAGAAAGAGATCTTGCTATAAACTTTTTACTCGCAGAAAGACTTCTATATAGTATTAATCTGCTTATATTATATAAATACAGTAAGATTTAATCTCTAGTCCCTTTGCTAAAATATATATTTATTTAATATTTTAATATCTAATTGTTTTATTTAATAGGTAGTTAAATATATTTATTATCTTAGCTAAAATTATATTATTAAGATATATAATTATTTCCTTAAGAACTTATTTAATATTTAGCAGCTCGCGCTAAATCTTAATAAGCTTATCTTAAGTTTAGTTATTAAGCTAAACTGTAAGATTATTAATATATAGTTTAACTCCGATAATAAGAAGTTAAACCTTAGTATTTAGGTAAGAAACTTTAATAAGATAATTTCCCTGGTAAAAGAGAAGTATTTACTATATATTAAGCAGTTCTTAAAGCGTATTATTAAGGGCGATAATATAGTTTTTACTTTAATTAATATGCTAAAAATTAGAAGCAATAATATCTTATATAATATAGGAGATTAGGAGAAAGATTTATTAAAATAATATAGTTAAGGTATTAATATAGCTTTTAGTTTAAGATTAGAGAATAAGATTTAAGTTTTATAGCTAGAGTAGTTCTTTTAGCTTTTAATTAAAGATATTTTTACTCTTTATAAAATCTAAATTATATAGTAATTTATCTGTAATTTATTATATATTATAATATATACTAGTAATATATATAAGGTTTAAGCTAAGCTTAAAAGCTTATAAGTTAAGCTAAGCTAAGACTTTTAACTTAACCTAATAAGCTAAGCTGGGACTCTTAGCTTAACCTAATAAGCTAAGCTAAGACTCTTAGCTTAACTCGGCAGTCTTAGCAAGCTAAAATAAGCTAAGTTAAGCTTAAACTTAGCTTATCTCCTACTTTAAATTTTAATTAGTAACTTTAAAGTTATAACTATATATAGTACTTTATCTTTATTAAGAGGCTTAAGTTATAAGAATATATAAATATACTAATCTATACTATTTACTATATACTCTATATTTAATATAGAGATATTAAACTATACTCCTTTAATATTATAGAATATTACTTTAATTATTACTTATTATAGTTATAAGATAAATAAGGCCTTATATAAATTAAGAGATAGATTAATAAGGTCCTAAATTAATATTTAAACTCTAGTATTTAATATTTAGTTTATAACCTCTATTATATTAATAATCTCTCTTAGCTTATTTATAACTTTAAACCTCTTTTAACTTCTATTTCTCTTTTATCTTAATAATCTTTTTATTCTTATTCTGCTTAAATATATCTTTTATTTCCTTTTTAACTATTTTTACTTTCTTAATTATATTTAAAGGCTAATAATTATTAAATTAGTTTATTTTAATTAAGAGAAATCTTTACTCTTATTTAATTACTTTTTATAGTTTTTCTTTATATAATTATTTAGTCTTACTTTATCTTTTCTTTATTTCTTAAGGCTTATTAGATTCTATTATATTAATAGAATAATAATTTTTTATAATATTTTTAGCTTCTTTCTTAGAGCTTAAGTTATTCTTAAGCTATTTTAATATAATTAACTAGATATTAAATTTAATTAAGCTAATATTTTTTTATTCTTTCTTTAATCTCTATTTAATAATCTCTTTTTATAATATATTCTTTTATATAAGATAAATAACTTCTTTATTTTATTCTTTTAGCCTAAAATAAAGTTTATAATTTTCTTCTTAATAGATAAGCTTTTAATTTAAAAGGCTTTTTAAATCTAAGTAATAAGATTAAATATAATTAAGAGCTTAGTAGAAGTTATATAAGTTTAAAAATATTTTAAATCCTCTAGTTAGTTTAAATCTTAAAGATACCTTAACTTATATATTTATACTAGTATTAAGCATATTATTATTAAGCCTCCCTATATATTATATACTATATAGTTTTAATTTCTTAAACTCTTTTATTAATTAATTAATCTATAATTATTTTATTAACTTTACTTTAATACTTTATTATTTAATCTTACTCTTATTCTTATTTAAATAAATTCTATTAAATTTAATAAGAAGTTATATATTATTTTCTTTAATTACTTTCTCCTTTATTAAAGCTGCTATATCTTAATCTTTCTTTAGTTTACTATTATTAAGGTAATAAAGGATTTTAATAATTTTTACCTTATCTACTATCTCCTTATAGAAATTAGTATATTTAATAGTAGATAAAGTATAATAGTCTATATTTAACTCTTAAACTATTTACTACTTAAGCTCTTTTAAAAGTTTTTAAAAATATTAAACTTCTTATAAATATTAGCTTAATTTACTTAAAGTTACTAGCGCTTCTAATATAGTTTAATATTCTTAATTATACTTTCTTAAGTCTTTAAAACTGTTATATTTTATATTTTTAAACCTTTTTAGCTATTAGATATTATATTTCTTTTAGTGCTTATTATAGTAAGTATATACTATATTTTTATTTAATTACTTTTACTAATTTTAAGTAATTTTTCTCTTTATATTTAAGTTAAGTACTTATTTATAATAATATTAATAGGCTATAATAGTTTATAAACTATTTAGTTTTTTTCTCTTTTAAGAGTTAATTTACCTTATATAGCCTTTTAAAAAGCCTTAAATAATAAGTAATATTATTCTTTTTAAAATATAGTATTTTAAGATTTTTAAGTATTAGTATTTATAGAGCTAATATAACCTAGATTAATTATATTATTAATAGTCCTGCATTTTTAAATACTTAAGCTATTTATATCTTTAGACCTAGTAATACTAAGAAGCTAAAAGTCTCTTTATTTTAACTAATGCTAAAAAGATTAATACTTTTTTCTATATTTTTTTAAAGGAATAATAATAAAGATAATATTATAGGAAGACGTGTTAAGACTTAGCATAGAGTCTTTAAGCGAGTAGGTATCGAGAAGGAAGAGAAGAGTATTCGGCTTCGGAGCTCAGAGTAGAGCTAGAGGAGAAGCTCTGGCTATAAACTAACATAATAAACCAATAATAATCTGATGCTGAACTAATACTGAATAATAATAGAAAGGAAAAGCTGATTATTTTATTCTGAATAACTGAAAGGTATCTCCTTCCTATCCTCTGCTGCTTTGCTTATAGACTTTTTAAAGACTTTAAGCAGAAGCATATAACCTCTTAACTAATTACATTCTTTACGCCGATTCTCCCTACTATAATAATAGTAAGAAGTTTTTTTACTTTTTAATAAATAATTCTTATTTAATAATTTTTTATTCCTTTTAAATTTCTATTTTTCTTTTATATCTATTAAGCTCTTCTTTATATTTAATAGTCTTTTCTTTCTCTTATTACTAATATATATTTTTATCTTATATTATATTTACTATCTCTGCTAATTTAAGAGATATATTTATCTCTTTTTATTTATAGTAATAATCTTCTTTAACTATTTTACTTATTTTTTTATTATTTCTTATTCTTTTTTAGCTTTAACCTTAACCTTAATTTTTAATTTTTTTTCTCTCTTATTTCTGCTTAATATTTTAATACCCCCTATATTTAGCTCTAATTTATTATAAGAAGATATATTAAGACTTAGTATAAAGTCTTTAAGCAAGTAAATATTAAGAAGAAAGAAAAAGATATTTAATTTTAGAGCTTAGAGTAAAGCTAGAAGAAAAGCTTTAGCTATAAACTAATATAGTAAACTAATAATAATTTCATATTAAACTGATATTAAATAATAATAAAAAGATAAAGCTAATTATTTTATTTTAAATAACTAAAAGGTTTATCTTTTTATTTCTTCTCTTCTATTTTATTTATAGACTTTTAAAAACTTTAAGTAAAAGCATATAATCTCTTAACTAATTATATTCTTTACGCCGATTCTCCCTATTATACTAGTTAACTTAATTATCTTATAGATAGCTAATATAAGCGCGCAGATATTATTCTAAGATAGTATTTATTCTCTTAGTTTAACTATTAGTTTTAAAGTAATAAGTAATAAATAATAAGTTTATAATATCTAGATATTAAGTTAAGTATTTCTAGAAAGTAATAATAAACTAGAGGCTTTAATTAAATATTATAGTCTTTAATAGCTTATAAAACTTCTATATATAGTAAATATATAATTACGCTACTTCTTTAATATTATAAGTAGCCTAATAGAGAATAAAGTACTTTATCTTTATAAGTTAGTTTATAGTAATTAATATAGTATTATAACTTTAGCAAGATATAAGTCTAGTAATAAAATCTATTAAAATATCTTATTAAGAGTATTTAAGAATAAAGAGTTAGCGTAAAACTTCTTAGCAGCCTTTATTTAAGAGTATAATATAATAGTAGATATAGCAGTTCTAGGTCTAATAATCTATATATTAATATATATTTAGCTAGTAGTACTTATATAAGATTAAGTTATAAAGCTTATATTTTTTAAGGTATTTAAGTATGCGCTTATTATAGTATTCTTATAATAAGTAAGCTCTTAGCTTATTATAGTTAGAAATATATAAGTAGTCTCTATAGTATAAATATCTTCCTCTTTACTAATAATTAACTAGTATAATCTTAGGGTAATAGTTAGCTTTATAGTCTAAGGCTTATAAAATAGATTATATTAAGTTATTAAATAAGTAAGCTATATTTAATAAGCCTTTAATATTAGGTAAATATTTTAATTTATTAAATATAGTAAGAAAACTTAGCTAATATTATTTAATAAGTAAAGCTACTTCTTTAATAAGTAAAATAATCTCTTTAGTAAGCTAAGTTATCTCTTTAGCAGGTTAAATAATCTTAATAGACTAGTTAGGCGGTAAAGTAAATTAGATAAATTCTCTAGGCTAAATAGTTTAACTTCTTAAAATAAGTTAAGTAAGTATTTCTATAGGTTTAGCAGAATTTCTAACCTCTTAAGCTATTAAATCGGCGAAGTAAATATACCTTACTATTTAACTCCTAATAATAGCTTTTAGTTTTAGAGATCTCTAAATCTATAGGTTAAGATTCTCTTTCTTTAAAACTATTTAGCTCTAATACTATAGTTATTTATCTCTCTTCTTAAAGAGATTCTCTAATCTCTTAATTAAAATATTAAGCTTTATTTCTTACTTTTTAAAATAATATATAATTTAAAAGTTAAACTAAAATAAGAACTTAAACTAATAGGCCTACACCTCGGCCCAGCCGGGGGCGAGCTTAGCCCACCCTAGAAGCTTAGCCTACCCGAGTATTTTTACCATTTTTTAAGTGGGCCGAGCTTTTAAACTAAAAACTTCAAAAATTTATTAAAAGTCGAAACCTAAAGATATTTCACTCGAAATTAAATATTTATATAGGTTATAACCTATATCTTATATATATAAAAAAAGAAAAATTAAATATCTAAAAATCGATTTTTAAGAATTAAAAAACCAAGAAAGATTTGTAATTTTCGAATTTCTATGTGTAATTTACTAACTCTTGCCCTAGCGTACCCAATTAAAATCCTAAAATCCTAATTTTAATATATAATGTAGACTAAAATATAAATTATTTTATAATATTTTTTATATATTTCTACTATGCCTAAATAGGCTAGGAAAAATCAAAGTTTCTTGGGGTGCGCCGAGATCCTAAATACCTGGGTGGTATGAGCTTTTAGAGTGGGCTGAGCTCGTCCCCGGCTGGGCTGAGCTACATCCCGTAAACTAATAAGCCTATTATTAATTTAATAGCTTAATTAATATAAAGTATTTTAAATTATAATAGTCTATAATAACTTTAATTAATAATAGTATATCTTTAAGCTTAAGATATTACTTCTTAAAATAATAGATAATTATTAATAATTCTTTATTATAAATCTTATAATTATACTCTATAGTAAAAAGCTTCTTTAAGAAAAATATAATAAAATATAGAATTCCTTTATTATTATATTAAGATATAACTTTAGCTAATATATAATTAAATAAGTTAGTTTTAACTATAACCTTATAAGTCTAATTAAATAGCTTTAGAATTAGGGCTTAAATAAATATTTCTTTTAAGGCTTTAAAACTAAACTAATAAGTAAGTATTTAATTAAAAAGAACTCTCTTTTAAATTAAGTTTATAAATAATATAATTATCTTAAAAAAGTTATAAATAAACTAATAATAAAAGTTATTAAACTTAATAAAGGCTTATATATTAATTATATAAATTAAGGTCTTCTATTTAGTAATTATTTTTACCTTATCTAAGTTTATCTTAATATAGTTTTAGCTAATAATAATACTTAAGAACTTAGTCTTAAAGATAATAAACTTATATTTTTAAATCTTTATATATAAGCTTACTTTATATAGCTTCTATAAGATAATATAAATATATTAAATATATTTAAAATAAGTTATACTATATACTAAGATATTATTAAAGTATATAGTATAAAAGATATTAAGATAATCTTATAAGGTATTATTAATAAACTGTTAAAATATTATTAATACTCTTATTAAGCTAAATAGTATTACTAATAATTTAAATAGGCTAAGTTAAGTATAGAAGGTAATTAAATATTTTTATTCTTTCTTAATATAAAGGTTATTAAATATAGAAATAATATTAATTTTTATAAAATACTTTATTTCTTTTAGATTATTTAGTATTTCCTTAATTATAAGTAAAGAATATTAATCTTTAATAGTTATTATATTTAAGGCTTAATAGTTTATATAGATCTATATTTCTCTACTAGGCTTTTTTATAAATAGAATTAAGAATATAGTAAGTAATAAGCTTAAATAAATAAATCTCTTTTTTAAGTTCTCTTTAGTTTATTTCTTTAAAACCTTTAATTTATTCTAGAATATAATATATAAGGGTTTAAAGGAGAGTAACTTTCTCTCTAGTAGCTTAATATTATAGTTATAAAAATAATATAATAATAAGCGCTTAGCCTTCTTAGGTAAAAAAATATTAATATAATCTTTAAACTCTTTAAGTAATAAGTAAATAGAGTCTTTTTCTTAAACTTATTTAATTCTTAAAGCAGTATTTAAGTCTTTTAAAATAATTATAAATATTTAAATATTTCTTTAAGTATAGGCAGAATAGGTAGCTAAAAAAATAAAGGCTATATTTCTTTCTTTTAATCCTTTAAGTCTTAGAGATAAGTATTAAGGTAAAGCTTTTAAGAGAATATTATATAGGGTAAATATTTTAATTAGCTTTAAGAGTATATTATAATTTTTCTAATAATAATTACTATTAAAAGTAATACTATAAGTAATAAATTATAAATATAAGTTATAATACTTTAGCTAAAGAAGTCTTAAAATAATAAAATAGTATACTAGTTAAATAATATAAAACTTAATATTCTTTTTAAAATAATTCTTAATTCTTATATTTATTTAAATATAGTATATAATCTTTTTATTCTCTAATTCTCTTCTATTAAATATATATAGAGTAATTAAGCTCTTTAAGAGAATAGGCTCTAATTTTTAATCTTTAGCCTATTCTTAGTCTATAAATCTTTATTCTTTAGCTTTAATATTAAGTAGAGTATAAGTTAATAAGTAGATCTTTTTCTTCTTTTTTTCTAGTATTATAAGTAGTATTATTAATTTTAATTATTATAAATATTCTTTAAGGTTAATTCTATAAATAATAGCAGTAAAGATTTAAATAATATATAGTTCTTAAGCCTAGCTATAACTTAATCTAGGCTTACTCTTTTTATTAAAAATTAGCTAGGAGATAAACTATATAAATCTAAAAATTATATTACTTAAGAAGTTTAAGGGCGAGATTTATATATAATTATAATCTAGATCTTCTAGTAAGTATTAAAGTATAAGCAGTTTTTAATATAATATTTAAGAAAACTATAATAAAAGCAAGTACTAGTTTTATAATATAATAAGCTATATTCTCTTTTACTTAAGTATTTAAATATACTTAAGTTTATAGAATTATATTATTATATTAAGACTAGTTTATTCTTTTATATTAAGTTTCTCTAAGGCTAATTATTAATTCTTATAATAGAGATAGAGTTTAAAATAAATAAGAGAGATTAAATATATTAAATAAGTTTTAAAGCTATAGTATAAATTTTTATAATAAAAGGCTAGTTTATAATATATTAATAGTAATAGTTCTTAAAATCTTATAAAAATTTAGTAAATTAGTAATACTTATAATTTAAGGGCTAATTATATAATAATATTTCTTAAAATTCTTAATTAATAGCTTATTTAAGTAAAGTAAATAATATTTCTTTAAGTATTTTCTCTTTTAATACTAGGCGCTAGAACTTAATAAAAAAAGTTTTAAATTCTTTATTAGTTTAATAAAGATTAAATAGTATAGTAAGAAGAATTAATATAAAGAATATAATTAGTTAAGAGATTATATACTTTTACTTAAAATCTTTAAAAGTCTATAAATAAAGTAAAAAAGGAAGAATAAGAAAATAGACCTTTTAGTTATTTAAAATAAAATAATTAGCTTTATCTTTTTATTATTATTTAATATTAATTTAGTATTAGATTATTATTAGTTTATTATATTAGTTTATAGCTAAAGCTTTTTCTCTAGCTTTATTCTAAGCTTTAAAGTTAAATATCTTTTTTTTCTTTCTTAATACTTATTTGCTTAAAAACTCTATACTAAGTCTTAATATATTTTCTTATAATAAATTAGAGCTAAATATAAGGAATATTAAAATATTAAGTAAAAATAAGAGAAAAAAGAGAATTAGAAGCTAAGGTTAAGGCTAAAGCTAAAGAAAAAGATAAGAAATAATAAAAAAATAAATAAAATAGCTAAAAAAGATTACTACTATAAATAAAAAGAGATAAATATATCTCTTAAATTAGTAGAGATAGTAAATATAATATAAGATAAAAATATATATTAGTAATAAGAGAAAGAAAAAATTATTAAATATAAAGAAGAGTTTAATAAGTATAAAAGAGAAGTAAAAATTTAAAAAGAATAAAAAATTATTAAATAAGAATTATTTATTAAAAAATAGAAGAACTTTTTATTATTATTTTTATTACTATTTCTTTAAAAAAATATAAAAAAAAGTACTAATCTTTTTAGTATTAGTTAAAATAAAAAGACTTTTAGCTTCTTAATATTACTAGGTTTAAAGATATAAATAGCTTAAGTATTTAAAAATATAAGACTACTAATAGTATAATTAATTTAGGTTATATTAGCTTTATAAATATTAATACTTAAAAATCTTAAGATATTATATTTTAAAAGAGATAATATTACTTATTACTTAAGGTTTTTTAAGAGATTATATAAGGTAAATTAACTTCTAAAAAAGGAAAAAACTAAATAGTTTATAAACTATTATAGCCTATTAGTATTATTATAAATAAATACTTAATTTAAATATAAAGAGAAGAATTACTTAAAACTAGTAAAAGTAATTAAATAAGAATATAGTATATACTTACTATAATAAGCACTAAAAGAAATATAATATCTAATAGCTAAAAAGGTTTAAAAATATAAAATATAATAGCTCTAAAGACTTAAAGAAGTATAATTAAAAATATTAAGCTATATTAAAAGTACTAGTAACTTTAAGTAAGTTAAGCTAATATTTATAAAGAGTTTAATATCTTTAAAGACTTTTAAAGAAGCTTAAGCAGTAAGTAATTTAAGAGTTAAATATAGACTACTATACTTTATCTATTATTAAATATATTAATTTCTATAAGGAAATAATAAATAAGATAAGAACTATTAAAACCTTTTACTATCTTAATAATAATAAACTAAAGAAAGATTAAGATATAGTAGCTTTAATAAAAGAGAAGATAATTAAAGAAAATAATATATAACTTTTTATTAAATTTAATAAAACTTACTTAAATAAGAATAAAAGTAGAATTAAATAATAGAGTATTAAAGTAAAATTAATAAAGTAGTTATAAATTAATTAATTAATAAAAGAGTTTAAAAAATTAAAATTATATAATATATAATATATAAGAAAGTTTAATAGTAATATACCTAATATTAGTATAAATATATAAGTTAAAATACCTTTAAGATTTAAACTAATTAGAGAATTTAAAATATCTCTAAACTTATATAACTTTTACTAGGCTCTTAATTATATTTAATTTTATTATTTAAATTTAAAAAGCCTCTTAAATTAAAAGCTTATTTATTAAAAAAAAGACTATAAATTTTATTTTAAGCTAAAAGAATAAAATAAAGAAGTTATTTATCTTATATAAGAGAATATATTATAAAAAAAGATTATTAAATAGAGATTAAAAGAAGAATAAAAGAATATTAACTTAATTAAATATAATATCTAGTTAATTATGCTAAAATAGCCTAGGGATAACTTAAGCTCTAAGGAAAAAGCTAGGGATATTATAAAAAATTATTATTTTATTAATATAATAGAATTTAATAAGCTTTAAGAAGTAAAAAAAGGCAAAATAAGATTAAATAATTATATAAAGAAAAACTATAGAAAGTAATTAAATAAGAGCAGAAATTTCCCTTAATTAAAATAAATTAATTTAATAATTATTAGCCTCTAAGTATAACTAAGAGAGTAAAAATAATTAAAGAGAAAATAAAAAATATATCTAAGTAAAGTAAGAATAAAAAGGTTATTAAGATAAAAGAGAAATAAAAGTTAAAGAGATTTAAAATTATAGATAAGCTAAGAGAAACTATTAATATAATAAGAGTTATAAACTAAATATTAAATACTAGAGTTTAAATATTAATTTAAGATCTTATTAGTTTATCTCCTAATTTATATAAGGCTTTATTTACCTTATAACTATAGTAGGTAATAACTAAGGCAATATTCTATAATATTAAAAGAATATAGTTTAATATCTCTATATTAAATATAGAGTATATAGTAAATAATATAGATTAGTATATTTATATATCTTTATAATTTAAGCCTTTTAATAAAGATAAGATACTATATATAGTTATAACTTTAAAATTACTAATTAAAATTAATAGTTATAAAAAAGTATAAAATATTATAATAAATAGTAGAGCTAAAATTAATATAATATATAGAGATATAGTAAATTATTATAAACTTATTATAAACTAAAAATTTAGAGATAATATAATATTAGCAGATAGTAAATAAATTCCTTTTATAAGTCTCTATAAAGAGATACTTATATAGGTAAAATCTTTCTATTATAAAGTCTCTTTCTTTATAATAAATAATAAGATTAATTATAATTATATTTTAAGATAACCTTTTAAGTATTAAGTATATTTATAGTATATTACTTTATTAGATAAGATAATAGAGAGTATAATTTACTCTATAGACTAAAAGAATTAAGCTATTATTAAGGTATTTTTAATAGATAATCTATAAAATAAGTTAAAAAAAAAGTTTTATAAGACTTTTTATTAAAGGTATAAAAATTATTAAATTAAAATTAAAAAAAATAATAAATATTAAACTAAAAAAAGAAAAGACTTATAAAAAATATACTTAATAAATAATATTAACTTTAAATTAAGTAAGAGAATTAAAAAAAAAGATATAGAGATATTTAAACTTACTAAATTATAAGAAAGAAAGAGAAATTTATAAGAGTATAAGTTATTTAAGAGATATAATCTTTTTACTATAAGAATAAATTATATTATTAATATCTAATATAAAAGAAAGTATAAGAAAGTTTATTTAGTAAATATAATAAATAAACCTATAGTAATATTAAGAAAATTATTAAAGTAAAAAAAGATTATTTAAAAATATTATTATTTAAACCCTTAAAGAAGTATAAAAGAAATATAAAGAGAATTTACTAATTATATTTAGCTAAAGATATTAAATATAATAAAAAAAATAAAGCTAATTTTAAAATACTTAAAAAATCTTATTATAAGAGAAGCCTTATAGCTTAAAGAGAAAGAATTATTAATAGAGATACTCTTTACTAGAGAAGCTATTCTTATATAGACTTTTAAAAAAATTAAATAAATATACCTAGAAATAGTACCTCTAGTTATTATCTAGACTATATAGTATAAGCTATAATAAGCAAAGAGCTTTCTAATATTAAAAGCACTTTATAATATAGTATAAGTAATAATAAAGAAAAAAATAAAGGTTAATATTTTTAAATAAAGTTAAAGGCCCTATAAAAACCTATAATTTCTTATAAAAAAGAAAAATAATAAATATTAATTAATTAATACTATAATAGAAGTTAATTAAATAATAATAAGAGATATTAACTTATCTCCTTTAGCTAATAAATTCTTAGAGAAGTTTAGTAAAATATTAATATCTATATTAATAGATTTATTCTCTAAATATAATTAGTTAAAATTAATAAAAGAGTTATATAACTTAATAGCTTTCTATATACTTAAGATTAATTTAGTTTATTAAGCTAAACTATTATAAGAATAGATTAATATAGTATTAAAATTTATATATAAAGTTATAAGAGCGCTTATTAATAATATCCTTAATATCTGCAATATATTTTTAGATAATGCTTTAATATAAGGTCCTAAGACTAATTATAAAGAAGAAAAAATACTACTTAAAATTAAGAGATTTATATTTAAATATATTTAAAATATTAATAAGATATTATATAGTTTTAAACTTACTAGTTTAATTATTATTAAAGAGAAGTTATAATTTATAATCCTAGGGATTAAAATAATAAGATATATATATAATATAAAAGAGAAATACTTAGAATTTATAAAAGTAATTAAGATTTTAAAATAGTTACTCTATTAAAACTTATAAGAAGTAAGAGG
>MSJH02000835.1:84031-104007 GCA_001931875.2 Byssochlamys sp. IMV 00236 | reverse complement strand
GTAATTATAATAAATAAATAAAAATTACTATATTTAATAAGATAATATTCTTTTTAGCTAAGCTAAAAGTTAAAATATAATAATTGCTTTTAGTATTACTTAAAAAATATATTATTATTAAGGCTATTATTAATACTTAATAATAATTAAAAGTAAATAATATTTTAGCTATTTTTTAAAAAAAAGCTTAACTTAAAGCTAAATTAGCTACTATATTTTTTTTAAAAAATAAGTAAATATTTATTAAGTACTATATTTATAAGAAAAAGTATTATATTAAGAACTATCTATATTTACTTATTATATAAAAAGCTATAAAAGATATTAAAAAATAATAAAAGAGCTCTTTTAAGAAAGCTACTAATAGTTTATTTATATAAAATAAAAAAATAATAAATATAATTTCTAAATTTTATAAAGAGATTTAACTAATAAAAAATAAGAGATTATAAAATAAAAAGCATAAAGCCTATTAAATAAAAAAAACCTTAAATATTAAAACTACTAAATCTTAATTAAGATTAATAATTTTAATTATCTTTAATAACTAAATCTTATATAAGATTACTTATTTTTTAAGTAATATTATTAATAAAAATCTATAATAATAATATATAAATAATAGCGCTAGCTTTTATATAATTAATAAAATATACTATTTTAAAAAACTATTAATTAAGATTTTTAAAAAATATATTTAAGTAAAAAAATTTTTTATATTTAAAATATATAGGCACAGCTGCTTTATAAAATAAAAATAAAAAAGTTATATATTTAAAGAATATATTATTTATATTAAACCTTAGAGTAAATCTTTTATTAATTAAAAAGCTTTACTAATAAATAAACTTATATAAATATTTTAATATTAGATTAATATTTATATTAAATAAATTAAATAATATAGTAGTTTAAGGAATTACTAAGTATAAAGTTTATATTATTAAAAAAGTTTACTTAAACTTAATATTAAAGTTACTATATATATTTATAATATTATTATTTAATAATTATATCTTTAATATTATAATATCTTACTATAGTAAGATTTTTAATAAATATAAGAACTCTTAAAGCTATAAAGCTTAAAAGAAATATTAATTATAGTATAAAAAGATTAGCTATTTTAAAATTAAAAAGATTAAGAATTTATATAAACTAATTATATTAAAAAAACCTATTAAAGTAATTATTAACTACTAATATATAATATATACTATAACTAATATTAAAAATAAATAAAATATAATAAGTAAGTAAAAGGAAAGTATTTTAAAACTTATTTATATTAATATATGTAATTAAATATAAGAGTCTAAGAATAAATATATTTACTTTTTAATAACTGTAAATAATTATTTAAGAAAAATATAGATATTTTTTAATAAAAACTAAATTTAATACTGCCTTTATTTTAAATTAATAAAAAAAGAAAATAAAGATAGTTATAGGCCTTAAAGTACTTAATATATAATTAAATAATATATTAAAACTTAAGAATATCTTTAAGATTTAAAGAAAAAAATTTAGCATTTACTATAAATTAATAATTTTATATATATTAACTTAAAATAAAATTATTAAATAAATATATTAAACTATTAAAAGAGAAATAAAAGCTTTATTTAAAGATTTAAATATTTAAATTAAATTATAGATAAAAGTAATAAAGGCTAATATATATATTAAAAATAAAATATTAAATAGATTAATAATTAATAGGGTTTAAATAACTTTAAAAAAAGCCTTTACTAAAGTTAAGCTATTAATTAATTATTTTAAAATATAAAGATATTAAATAATATTATATATAAACTTAAAGTTATTACTATAAAATATAAAGAGAAATAAGTTAATAAATTAAGGTAAAATCTATATTTTTATTAAATATATTAAAGGGATAAATAAGTAATAAAGAATTTAAGCATTAAATATAAAAAAGATTATTAAAATTTATTAAATTAAATTCTTTAAAAAGCAATTAAAAAGAGATTTAAATCTTAAAATTCTTTAAAAATTAGCGCTAAATATAGTGTTAATAAAAAACTTAAAAAAATAATTAATTTATTAACTAAATATCTTAAATTTAATAAGAAGAAAATCTTACTATAATAAAATCTTATTTAAATTAATAATAAAGTCTAATAAGCCTTTAAAAGAAAAGGAAAATAAAGTTAATAATTAAAAAAAGATTAATAATTCTAAGAAATCTTTCCTTAAGACTATTAATTCTTAAAATATATATAAGATTTTAATAAAACCTTTATTTAAACTAAGCAGATAAAAACTATTTTATATAAAAATATTTTTAATAATAAAATAAAAAAGAGAGAAATATAAGCTGTTAAAAAAAAGTAAAATATTAAATTTTATAAAGCTATATTTATATTAAACCTACTATTCTTAAGTTAAAAAAAATATATAAAATTAATATTTAATACTATAATAGCTGCCTATATAGCTAAAGAATAAATCTTAATTTTAGCCTTATATTATATTGCAGTTAATAACTTTATATAAAATAAATTATAAAAAATATTTTTAAGTTTAAAACTAATATACTTTAAATTAATAATATTTTTAAGGTAGTTACTTTACTATTTAAAGCTAATATTATTATAAGCTAATAAATGCTTATTATTAAATATAATTTAAATAATTTTTTTAAAAGCTTAAAGTATACTTTATTACCTATAGATTTATTTAAAAATATAATATTAATTTTAAATATATTTTTACTCTTACCCTTTATTATAATATATTAAGAGTCTTTTTAGCTATTATTATTATAAAAGACCTTAAGTATTATATTATAGATATTAATAATACCTTTATTAAATTAATATTAAAAGAGAAAATATATATAATAGCTTCCTTTAAAATAAAAATTTTATTAGAATATAGCTTAGCCTAATTAAGAATAAGCTTAGCTTATCTTAAAAGCTTAGCTTATTTAAGAAAAATTTAAATTTAGCTTAAATACTAAGTTAATTTTAATATAGTATTTAAGTAAGCTTAATATATATATAACTTATATAATTTATATAATTTATAATAAAGTTTTTATATTATATTATAATAAATTATATTTATTAAAAACTATATATAATATATATTAAGTAATATTTATAATATATATTAAGTATAAGTTAAAATAATATTAAGATATATATAAAAAGTTAGAATTAAAATTATTTTATATAATTTATTAAGGCAATATATATAAAGATAGTTATTAAGCATATATTAAAATAATATTAAAATCTTATTATATTAAAGTTTACATTATTTATATTTATTTTTCTTAATAATACTTTATTTCTTATTTTTATTATATTATAGTTTATATTCTTATAATATAATAATATTACTATTATAATACTATTATATTTTAAAGAATTATTAATTTATAAAGTAGTTTAATTTATAATAAACTTATTTAGCTATAGGTTTTATTATAATAAATATATTTCTACTTAATATTAAGTATATATTAAATATAAATAGGCCTTATACTTAACCTAAATTTAATATAAATATTATTTTTATATGCTATTGCTAAAATAAATAATAAAATATTAAATAAGTAAATATTATATATATGCTAAAATTATACTAAATATAAATAATGCTTATAATAACTATAAAAAAGAATATATATATATTAATTCTTAAATTATCTGTTTTAAGTATAAATAGTAATATATAAGTCTTATCTTTAAAATAAACTAAATATATATTAAGCTTTAATAGCTATTAAATATAAGTTTAATTAAATAACTCTATAATATATAGGAAAATAATTAACTCTTAGCTTACTATAAGTCTAATATAAGTTTTATATATATATAATATATTAATAATTAAAATTATACTAGTATATATATACTATATATTTTAAAACTAATATATTTTATCTTTAATATATATTAAATATATATTAATTTATAATAGCCTTTAACTATAAAATAAAAATAAGTAATATTATTATAAATAAGAAAATACTTAGCTTAAAATAAATAAAGAATTTATTTTATATATATTAAAGCTATATTAATAATATATAGCGCGCTTATTAAATATATTTTACTTAATTATTAGTATAATATTAATTTTATTTATAAACCTTAGTAAGTCTTAAGTATATATAAAGCTTATATTAAGCTAATATTTCTTTTAGTATAAAAAGCCTACTAATTAAGGGTATTATTATTTTATATAAGGAAGTTACTTATATTAATATTAATTTTAAAAATAATTATAGTAGCTAATTTTATTATAAAATAAATTAAATATATATTAATATATAAATAAGATTTATATATTACTTATTTTACTATTTATATTGCTATTTATATTATTATTTATATATAACTTATAACTCTTAGTAGGATTTTTAAATATATTTAATATATACTTAATATTAATCTTAAATTAATCTTAGCCTTTACTTTTAATAACTTGCTTTTTTATTTATCTTATTTTATAAATATATTATAAATATAACTTCTACTTTATTTATATTATATATATATTAACTTTATATAAATTAGTAACTTATTATTTTTAGCTAATAATAATAATAAAAGTAATAGTAAATAGTCTTTTAATTAATATTAAATATATATTAAATAAGGTTTTAATTTAGCTTTTATATTTACTCTCTTTAAATAAAGAAAGTTAAGTTCTTATATAAAATATACTAATAAATATATTATTAATAAAAATATATTAATAAAAATAAAATATAGCTATTTTTATAACTATCTTTATAATAATAATTATATTTATAATATTAATAGCTATAGCGCTAAGTTAATTAATAAAAATTTTTTTATATATATAAAGTATATATTAAGTTTATACTTATAAATTATTATCTTCTCTTTAAAGAATAAGTTTTTAAAGATTTTAAATATATAAATATTTAAGACCTGCTAACTCTTAAGTATATATTTAAATTATATTTTATTTAATCTTAAATATTTATTTAATGCTAAGTTTTTATATTTAAAGAATATTTTTTTATATTTTTAAATAATTCTAATATAATATTTTTTATTCTTTATTTATTCTTACTATAGAAAGAAGGAAATATATATTATAATTATATAACTATAGCTATATATATATTTATTTATTTTATAAATTACTATAATAATCTTTCTTTTTTTATTTAAACTTATATTGTTTTTACTCTAATATTTATTTTAATTAAATAATAAAATTAGTCTTTATTATTTTTTTTAATAAAAGACCTCTGCTATAATATATATAAGCTTTATTTTATCTAGAATCTATATTTAATTCTTAAATAATATAAGCTAAATATAGAGTTAATATATATTTTATATTAAAACTAGTAGAGTTATTTAAATTTAATAAAAAGATTTAAGCTCTTTTAAGTATTAAAATAATATTAAATTAAACCTAGCCTTAAATATAATTAAAATCTTTAAGTTAATTATTTTTTAACTTTTATTTAATATATATTCTATATTTAATTTATATTAAAAATAGTAATCTAAGTTTAATTCTTTAAAGCTTAGCTTAATTTACTTAGTTTTAAATTTAACCTAGCTTTAATAATAGCTAGAATCTCTAGATTAACTTTTTTCTTAACTTTTATTTAATATATATTTTATATTTAATTTATATTAAGAATAATAATTTAAGTTTAATTCTTTAAAGCTTAGCTTAGTTTATTTAATTTTAAATTTAATCTAGCTCTAATAATAGCTAAAATCTTTAAGTTAACTTTTTTTTAAATCTTTATTTAGTATATACTAAATAAATCTTTTATCTTTAACTAGTATATGTTTAATAGTAGATTTAAATAAAAATATTAAAATAATCTTAAACTTCGTATTTTTATTAGAAGATTAATTATTACTATTATTTAAAGATATATTATAAGAATTATTAAGATTAAATAATAAATAAGGTTAATTTATTTAATAGTTAGCAGCTCTTTAATTCTATTAATTTAAAAGATATGTTTAATATATACTTAAAGATATATTAAGCTTTTACCTTATTATTCCTCTATATTTATTAAGAGATTTATATAATATTATTATAGTTTTACTATATATTATTAATACTATAGCTAAAAAGCTCTTATTATTTAATAATATCTTTTATATATTATTATAGACTAAATATAAATTAGCCTTATTAATATTTAATCTAGGCTATATATAAACTAAGTATATATTAAATATAGACTTATTATTTAATAGCCTCTAATAAAGATAAGTTTTTCTCTATATTATAATTATCTTAAAAGTAATTACTTTTAGATAATTTAATATATTTTTAAGTATAACTTTATTATTTAAAAAGGATTTTTAATATTTTTTATAATAATATAGCAAGAATTTATAGTTTAATTTTATTTTAAAGCTATCTTTTAATATTTAAATATTTCTTACTCTATTAATATATAGTTTAAAAAATTTTTTAGTATAAATTTAAATCCTATAGATATTTTAGTTAATAAATAAGGAAATAAAATCTTTTAAATTTCTTATAGAAATTATGTTTAATATATATTTAGCAGAAGATAAGTATATGCTTAAAATATTTTTGCTAATTAAGGGAAGAATAAATAAAATATAAATAGTTATTAAAGTTTAAATATACTTAATATATACTTTATATTTATTAAGATAATATTAACTTAGTACTTATTTCTTATATATATCTATAGTAATAGTCTATATCCCTTCTCTATTTAAAATATATACTTATTAAATATATTAATATATAGCTTATAATAATGTTTAAAATAATAATTTAAATATTCGAAAGTATAGCAATATGTATTAATCTTTAAAATAAGGTTAGTATATGCTAAACGCATAATAAAAATAAGTTAAATAAATATCTAGCTTTAGAATTCTAATTACTAAAATTAAAAATAAATAAAATTATATATAATACTATTCTTATAGTAGTAAATAAATTAATAATATATATATATATTAAGTTAAAAAGAATAAATCTAACTATAGTAAAATCTATTATTAATTACTAGAAGTAAGAGATAATTTAAAATTAAAGAGACTTAACTATTATAGCAGAATAATAAATAATATTATTATTATTTTTCTTAAGATATTTATTCTCGCGCTATATTATTAAAAATATTTAAATTACTTTTTTAATAATAGCATATAACTGCTAAGCTAATTATATCTCTTAATATATTAATTTTAACTGCTATATTATAATACTTTTTTTTAGTTTAAATTTATTAAATTAGTAAGTTTTAGCTACTTAAAAACCCTATAAAGTTTACTTTAAAAAGCGGCTTAATAAAACTATTTATTATTATATTTTTAGTATTAATAAATTCTATACTAATTTTATTTTTTTTATATAAGTCTTTTATATAGTAATATATAATATTAATATACTTTAACCTCTTATAAGTATATATATCTCTTATTAAAGATAAAGATATTTAATTATTTTTAAAGAGTTTTACTAGAGACTTAATAATAAAAGCTTATTTTTTTTTTACTATTAGTCTATATTAGTTTAAACTAATATAGTTTTTATAACCTATATTCTTTAAGAGTAAGGCTAATTACTAGAATTATTTTATAGCTTAATATATAGCTATATATTTAGCTTTTATTATTAAAGTTATAATAAACTTTTATTTTTTATTTAACTAGCTAATAAGGTAATTAGCTAAAATAAAAATATTCTTAAGAATTAATATTTAATTAGTCTTATTTATTATATAATTTAAATCTAAGTATTTAATAAGTTACTAGTCTTTACTTATATTAAATTAAAGATTAAGATATATAGTTAAATAAAAATATTTTATAAAAAACTTTATTATAGTAAAATATTTTTTAAATAAATTTAATAAGTATTAACTAAGTCTACTTACTATAAATATAATATTTAGTTTTATTAAGATTATTAGATAAATAAAGCTATTAATAATTTTTTAATACTTTTTTTAATTTACTTATTTATCTTAAGGGCTAAAGAATTTTAATTAATTATATTTATTTAATAGAATACTAACTAGATATACTTTCTCTTTATTTATTTTATATTTTAATAAGAGTTTTTAAGTATAATAAGATTAATTTATTATTAGTATTTTATTCTTCTTATTATATATAACTTAAATATTAAAAATTTTCTTTATTTCTTTTAAGTCCTTAATCTTATAAGCTATTTTAAACTATTATTTAAATTAATTAATATTCTCTATTTATTTAGCGCTAACTAAGATATTATTAATATATATTAAAATTAAAATTCTCTTTTTTAAATATTATAAGAGATATAAATTTATATTAATTTATATAAAACCTATTCTTTAAAATATTTTAATATAAGTTTAATTTTAATTCTATACTGCTTACTTTAAACTATATAAAGATTTAAAAACTTTAAGCATTATTTTTAATAAAACTTTTATTTTAAGAGAAGCTACTATATATATTTTCTCCTTTAATATTAATTTAATAAAAGCATTATTAATATTTATAGTATAATACTTAAAGTCTTTTATAATAATAATAATTAAAAAGACTCTTAATATATTATAATAAAGGGTAAGAGTAAAAATATACTTAAAATTAATATTATATTTTTAAGTAAATTTATAAGTAATAAGGCGTGCTTTAAGCTTTTAAAGGAAATTATTTAAGTTATACTTAATAATAAGCATTTACTAGCTTATAATAATATTAGCTTTAAGTAATAAAGTAATTACCTTAAAAGTACTATTAGCTTAAAGTATATTAGTTTTAAACTTAAAAACACTTTTCTATAATTTATTTTATATAGAGTTATTAATTGCAGTATAATATAAGGCTAAAATTAAAACTTATTCTTTAGCTATATAGGCGGCTATTATAATATTAAATATTAATTTTATATACTTTTTTAACTTAAGAATAGTAAATTTAGTATAAATATAGCTTTATAAAATTTAATATTTTGTTTTTTCTTTAATAGCTTATATTTCTCTTTTTTTTACTTTATTATTAAAAATATCTTTATATAAAATAGTTCTTATTTACTTAGTTTAAATAAGGGTTTTATTAAAACTTTATATATATCTTAAGAATTAATAATCTTAAAAAAGAATTTCTTAAGATTATTAATTTCTTTTTAATTATTAACTTTATCTTTCTTTTCTTCTAAAGGCTTATTAGACTTTATTATTAATTTAAATAAAATCTTATTATAATAATATTTTTCTCTTATTAAACTTAAGATATTTAATTAATAAATTAATTACTCTTTTAAATTTCTTATTAATACTATATTTAGCGCTAATCTTTAAAAAATTCTAAGGTTTAAATCTTCTTTTAATTATTCCTTAAAGAATTTAGCTTGATAAGTTTTAATAATCTTTTTTATATTTAGTACTTAAACTCTTTATTACTTATTTATCCTCTTAATATATTTAATAAAAATATAGATTTTACCTTAATTTATTAATTTTTTTTTATATCTTATAATAATAATTTTAGGTTTATATATAATATTACTTAATATCTTTATACTTTAAAATAGTTACTAGTAAAGGCTTTCTTTAGAATTATTTAAACCCTGTTAACTATTAATCTATTTAATACTTTATTTTTAATATATATATTAGCCTCTGCTACTTTTACTTATAATAAAATTTAAATATTTAAAGTTTTAAGTAAAGCTTTTATTCCTTTTTTAGTAATTTAATATACTTAATAACTTTATTTTAAGTTAATATATATAGAACTATTAATTTATAATAAATACTAAATTCTTTTTTTTTAAGTCTTAAAGATATTCTTAAGTTTTAGTATATTATTTAATTATATATTAAGTACTTTAAGGCTTATAGCTATTTTTACTTCCTTTTTCTATTAATTTAAGATAAAGGTAATATTAAATTTAGCTCTTATTAGAAATAATATAAACCTTAAAATTAAATAATATTATAAAGAAGCTAGTGCAAGAAGTAAGAGTATTAAGGCTTTATTTAAACCCTAGGCTTTAGTAAATAATATATAGGATAAAAGTGCTTAAGAAGTTAAAAACTTAAATAAACGCCCTTATAAAGCTTATAGAGTTAATATAGAGTATTTTAATAATTTAGGCGCGGTAAGTTTATATAATAATTATATGCTTAGTAATAATATATACTATATACGCTTAGCACTAATTAATTATAAAAAGGAATAAAGGATTTATAGTAATAATTAAGCTTTAAAAAATTTAAAATAAATGCCTGCGGGTAATAATAAAAGGCTTTTAAGCTACTTTAATTAAGTTACTAAAAACGCTTATATATATATCTTTATTAAACCTATATCTTATAAATAAAGTAGTAGCTTATTATAAATAAGTAAAGATTAATAAAATAAATAACCTTATTATTAAAGTAATTACTAAAATAAGAAAGATAATAAAAAGATTTTAAATATATACTGCTATAAGAGTAATAAGCTACCTTTACTTAATACTAGAGAACTAAGTTAAAAATTAAATTAGGGTTATTAGCGCGGGAGAAGAATAAGCAGATTAAATAAATTCTTAAGCCTAGAGATAATAAGATAAAAAGGCAATATAGCTAGTACTATAAATAAGGTAAAAAAAATAAAGAGCTGCCCTATAGAGTGCGATAAAGGCTCTTTCTTAATCTTTAAATATAAAGGTACTTTAGCTATATAAAGGGCTTTATAAGGTAAAGAGCTTAATACTTACCTAATTTTATATAGAGAAGATTAGATTAGCTAATTTTCTATATAAAGCTAAAATATTAAAAGTAGTAAGTATAGCGTATAGCTATAGATATAAATAAAAAATATTAAGGTATATTATAATCTTTTACCTATAGTTTAAAGATATAAGAAAGGAATTAAGAATTAATAAAAATTTAAGCTTCTAGGCCTTACTTATAAGTATAAAGGAAATATAATATATAATAAAGTAGTAGTTAAAGATAAGGATTTTAATATAATTTTAGCTCGCTAGCGAGCTAATAGAGTAATAAAGCTAAGAGTTAACTTAGCTTTTAGTATGCTAGGTTTATAAAATATATCTTAATATAATATATATATAACTAGATAATTCCTAGATAAACTAAATAGCTTAAGGGCTAAATAGAGTATTAAATAATATATATATAATTATAAAATTAAATATAGGAGTTAATAAAATCCGGGACTATATTAACAGTTATTATATTAAGGTATTAGAAGTAATCTAATATTTATTTAAATTTTTAACCTATAGAATTAGTCCTAATATTTATACCCTTTATATTTACTTACTAGATAAGTACCTTATAACTTATAATATAGAAGGCGATATTAAGGAGCTTAAATATTATATAGAATATATAATATTAAAATTAAAGCCTTTTTTAAATATAATATTAATAAAAGAATAAGCCGGCTTTTAATACTAGCGCCTATAAGATATATTAAGAGAATAAGGTTTATGCTAAAACTAGACCCTAGACTACTATTATTTTATAATTTCCCTTACTATTTTATCTAGAATAATACAGGTAAAAAATAAGTATACCGTTAAATAAAGGTCTCTTAAATTAGTTATATAAAGTAAGTATTACCTCTTTATAATAAGGTTTACTTTCTATATTATCTTTTAATAATAGTATAAGAACTAATAAGTTTTAAGGACTTCCGCATTATAGATAGTTATATTTATTTAATATTTTATAAAGTCTATTATGCCCGCGGGTATTTTATAGAGTAAAGATAAGACCTATACTTTAAAAAAGTATATTATATAAAGACTAACTATTAATTTTATTAATTACTTTATAATATTATTATTAACCTTTAAGAACCTCTCTAATATTAATAGGCTCTAGGAGAAATATAAGAATAATATCTATAATAACCTCTAATATTAGATTAAATATAATTAATTATAATATAATCTTATTTTAAACTATATTCCCTATTATAATTATAGTCTTTTTCTTATTACTACTAATCTTTAAGGGGAAAAAAAGATCTTAGAAGATTATTAGCTACTTAGTTATTTAAATAACTAGTATAAAGTAACTCTAAATTTAAAGATTCTTTAGGAGACTAGTTATAATTATATTAAACTAGCCTAATAAATAGAGACTCTTATCCTTTAATTAAATTAAAATTAATATTAAGCTTTTAATATTATTACAGAAGCTATAATAAATACCTTAATTAATACTTACTTTTTTCTCTATAGCCTAAGCGGTATAGAGAAAACCTTTCTTTATACTATACTATATAGCTATCTCTAGTCTTAGGGTAAGATTATTCTTTATATTACCTTAATAAGGATTACTATATTATTACTCTCTAAGAATTATATTACTTAGAAATAATTCTATATTTCTATTAATATTAATAAGAAATTCTTATACTTTATTAATTATAGTACTTATTTAATAGAATTAATCTGGGTAACCTTTTTAATTATCTAGGATAAGATAATAATAATGCATTAATTTACTTATAATACTATAAATTAAATTCTATAGAATCTTTACTATAATTTATTAAGATATAAGAAGAAGTCTTTTAATAATATCTTAGTTATTCTAGAAGATAACTTCTAATAAATTTTATCTATTATACCCCGGGGTAATTAGATATAGATTATAGGAGCTAATCTTTAATATACTTAAATTTTTAATTAATCGCGGGTGTTACTACTAATAGAAAATATATAACTTAAGATAATTAATCTAGAGAATTATTAATTAATTAAGTAGTTATCTTAACTTAATTATAAGCCCTAGTTTATTAATTATATTATAGTATTATCTTTTATTTACTAGACTATTAATATAGATAAATTTATTAATTATATTTACTTGCTTTATTACTTTACTTATAGACTACCTCTTAAAATCTTAGCTTCTTCTATAGTTATACTATTTTAATACCTAGAATATAGATATTAAATACTTTAATACTAACCTGCGAGCTTAGTTCTCTAAGAATATAATTATATTATATTTTATAAATACCTGTAATTTTAAGAATAGTCTCCTAAATAAAAAGATTAATATTAAGACTCTTTATAGTATTATATTCTTAGAAATTTTATTAGTTAAACTATAGGTAAAGATAAGAACTTCTTTTATTTTAATATTTAATATAAATCTCTTAAAGAGACTTTATAATAGTATCTATATAATCCTATTATATATAATTACTTATTACCTTAAAGTTTATTTTAATAGCAGTAAATTTAATAGGGAGATTTATCTTATTTTTAAGAGTAAGCTAATAATAGCTCTTAAAAAGTTTTACTTTATATTATATTAATTATAGTTCTCTATACGCTTAGTGTTTATTATAATTATTAATATAAATTTTAAGAGTAATCCTTAGAGCATATTAGAATTAATTTATAAATCTCTGTTTTTTATTATAGCTAGTTTTATATAGCGCTATTATAAATAATCTAAGCCTAGAATTTATTAATTCTTTTTTCCCTAGATAATAAAGCCTAAGTAATAACTAATAAGGTTTATCTAGAGATTTATTAATATTTTTCTATTATATAACTTAACCTACTTATAGCTTTAATTATAACTTTAACCTTAAACTTATTATTACTATTAAGAACTATATTATTAAATTTAATAGAATTAAACTCTACTAAAGTTAAAAATAGTAATTTTAAGTAATTTTTAAGACTTATTATTAATAGAGGGGTTAATATAATATTATTAAGATTATATCGCCTAAATTATATTTATAGAATTAAAGATAGTATTCTTAAAATATACTTACTAATTACTATATATAATAAATACTTTACTTATATTACTAACTTTAAGAGAAGATAAAGTATATTAATACTACTAGTCGGCTATATAGGTTAAAGATTAATAAAAAATTAATTTTATTTAGGAGAAGGAAAGGGGATACTTATTATAAGAACTAGTATTTTATTAACTGTATTTTTTAATATAACCCTTAATTATAGGGTCTAGTTATAACTATATAAGTAGTTTATATTAGTTTAATATCTTTAATTACTATATAGGCCGCTAATATAATTATTTTTATTTAATAGTTAACTTAATAAAGGCTAAGTAAAAGAATCTATAATATTAAGGATTAAGATAATATCTTTAATAGTAGTTTAGTCTATTTTATTTCTATATAAGTTTTAGAATAATAAGCTATATTAATAGAATATTATAATACTTATTTAAATCCCTATAGAGGATAAATAGAATATCTTTTATTAATTATAAAAACCTTTAATATATTATAATAAAGAGTAAGAATAAAAGTATACTTAAAATTAATATTATATTTCTGGGTAAATCTATAGGTAATAAAGTATATTTTTAAGTTTTAAAAAAATTATCTAGGTTATATTTAGTAATAAATACCTATTAACTTATAATAATATTAGCTTTAAATAGTAGAATAATTATTTTAAAAATACTATTAGCCTAAAGTATATTAATTTTAAACTTATAGATATTCTTCTATAATTTACTCTATATAGAGTTATTAATTATAGTATAGTATAGAATTAAAATTAGGATTTACTCCTTAGTTATATATATAGCTATTAAAATATTAAGTATTTATTCTATATATTTCTCCTTACCTATATTAATTCCTAAGTTTAAGAAATTTAGTATAAGTATAACTTTATAGAATTTCGTATTTTACTCTTTTTCTAATAATTTATATTCTTCCTGTTTTCTACTTTATTATCGGGGGTATTTCTATATAAAATAGTTCTTATTTACTTAGTTTAAATAAGGGTCCTATTAAAGCCTTATATATATTCTAGTTATTAAGAGCCTTAGGGAAGGCTTTACTAATTTTCTCCTAACTATTAATATTATTTTCCTTTTCTTTTAAAGAGTCGCCGGGTCTTCTAATTAATTTAAATAAAATATTAGTATTATAGAATTTATTATTAAGCATTAGTAAAATATTTAAATAGATTAGTAATTTTTATCCTTACTTTTTTTCTCTCCCTTTAATTAATTCTTTAAAATTTCCTCTTTTAAAAGCAATATTATATATATTACTACTACTATTTTCTACTATTTCTATTATTTACTACTTTCTATTTTAGTAAATTAAAATAATTTCTCCTAATCTCCTATATAGCTTCGTGTTTAAATTATAATTTTTACCCTCTTTAATAAGTACTTTTTATAATTCTTCCTGCCTATTTATTATATTATATATATTAAAAATCTACTCTTAATATAGTATAGATTTACTACTATTTAAATTTACTTCTTACTAGGGTTTAAAACTAGGTTACTATATAGATATATTATAATCTTAAGAGAACTATAATAGTAGTTATTTTAAATACTAATTCTATATTATCTCTAATCTTTTACTATTATAGTATATATAACTCTAATTCTTATAATATAATTAATACCCGCTAGTACTAGTTAGCTATTTAATATAATAATTAAGCTGCTTATTAAGCTAGCGAGAATTTAACTTCTATTTCTTTATTATATTAGCCTTTAAGGGGTTATAGTTATAAATAAGTATATTTTTATATATATAATTTACTATATAAAGTTTAATTTTATATAGAGTTATATACTCTTCAGCTACTTAGTTATATAAGCTTAATCTCTTTATTATAGCATAGGCTGCTATAGCGCTATTAGTAAACTATTAAAACCTATAATTTTTATAATAGTAGATATTATTTATAGCCCCGGACTTAAGCTAATACTAAACTTATATCTTTAAATTAAGGCTATTTAAAAGATTAGAACTAATTTTAATATATAAGATTCTTAAGAAATTATTTTAACATATTAATCTCTATAAGAAGGCTATAAGCTATTAAGTTATATAACTATATTTAATATATAAGGTTAAGCAATAAATAGAAAGAAGCTTATTATATATATAAACTTATTCCTCGATAAAAATTAATTAAAAATAGATAATTCTCTTTAATAAAGGATAATATAATATTCTTTAAGATATTATTTATAGTTAAAGCTACTAAAGTAATATAACTTCTTAAAATTCTCTATACTATATAAAAATTTATCTAGTCTCTTATTTAACTACTCTCTATTAGAAATTAAAAGTATTAATCTTTTAATTATAATAGAGAAGTAATAAGTTATATAAAAATATATAAAAATATATAATTATTAGGAGACTCGGCTAATTAATCTAAGAGTATAACTCTTAAATTAAGTAATTACCTACTACTTTTAATAAAAGTATATAAAGTAATTTACTTAAATAGAGAACTATATAATCTTTTATAAATAAAATTATATATATAATTTTCTAGAATATATTAATATTACCTTAAATTTCTCTATATTAGTAGTATTATAATTATAATAGAGGTATATTTAATAAATAAACTAAGAATAAATATACTTATTAGTAATAATATTATTATACCCTTAGAGTTAAAAAGAGAAGGTGCTAGTATACGGGATTTAAACATACTACTAGTACTAAGAAAATAACTAAGATTAAAAGAATCCTAGATTATAGTAAAATAAACAATATTATTATAATTATCTTAAGCTAAATAGCTTAAGATAAGGTCTTTATCTATTTAGTTATATAACTTTATTATATAACCTATTATAGAGATATACTAGTTTTAATTATTATATTATAATACTTTTTCTTAGTTTAGACTTACTAGATTAGTAAGTCTTAATTACCTAAGGAATCTTATAAAATTTACTTTAAGAAGCGGCTTAGTAAAACTATTTACTATTATATTTTAAGTACTAATAAATTTTATTTTAATCTAATTTCTCTAATATAAGTCTCTTATATACTAATATATAATATTAATATATTTTAACCTCTTATAGGTATATTATCTTTTATTAAGAATAAGAATACTTAATTATTTTAAAAGAGTTTTACCAGAGACTTAATAATAAAGGTTTATTTTTTTTACTATTAGTTTATATTAGTTTAAACTAATATAATTTATATCTTTAAGGAATAAGGTTAGCTACTAAAACTATTTTATAACTTAATATATAGCTATATACTTAGTTTCTATTATTAAAGTTATAATAGATTTTTACTTTTTATTTAATTAACTAATAAAATAGCCGGTTAAAATAAAAATATTCTTAAGAATTAATATCTAGTTAGTCTTATCTATTATATAATTTAAATTTCAGTACCTAATAAGTTACTAGTCCTTATTTATATTAAATTAAAGACTAAAATATATAGTTAAATAAAGGTATTTTATTAAGGATTTTCGAAATTTAAAATACTTCTTAAATAAATTTAATAGATATTAACTAAATCTACCTATTATAAATATAATATCTAGTTTTATTAAGATTACTAGATAGATAAGGCTATTAATAATTCTTTAATATTCTTTCCGGTTTATTCTTTTATCCTAGGGACTAAAGGGTTTTAAATAATTATATCTATTTAGTAGGATATTAATTAGATATATCTTTTCTTTATTTATCCTATGTTTTAATAAGAGTTCCTAGGTATAAAAGATTAGTCTATTATTAGTATTCTATTCTTCCTATTATTATAGGATAAGGTATCGAGACTTAGCAGTAAGTCTTAGAGCATAAAAATATAGAGGAAGAGAAGGAGAGCTTAGTTCTTTAGGGTTTAAGATAGAGCTAAAAGAGAAGCTTTAATAGTAAAATAATATAATAAGCGGGAACTGCCTTAATATTAAACTGGTACTAAATAATAACTAAGGGGGGAATTCCTTATTTTATTCTATATTAACTAATCCTTTCTCTCCCTTAGCCTTACTAGAAGTATTTAAGCTACCTCTTCTAATAATAGCACATAACTTGCTAATTTAATTATATCTTTAAATTCTCTCTAACTACTGTTTTCCCCTATTATATAGTCTCTTCTCCTCTGTGTATAAATGCCCCTGTCTGCTTTATCTTAATATCTTAGCCTATTTAATCCCCTTCTATCTATACTATAAATTTTTCCCGAAGTAAGATTATTCTAATATTTTATTATTTTATGCTTAGTAACTGCTAAGCTTATAAGCTATTATTATTAGTCTTATAAAAAAAGCTTAATAGCTTCTATATTTTAAGCAAAAATAAAATATAACTTTACCTATATTTTTGCAGAGTTCTATAAAGCTTATTTAAAAAAAGCTTTCTTAATTGCAGTTACTCTATAGATAAAAAGATTAAAGAGGCCTTTTCCCCTTTAGTTCCTGTATATTCTATTAACTTCTTTATAGTTAAAAAAATAAATGCCAACTATATTAAAGCTTCTTTCTCTTAGTATTACTATTCTTTAGTTATTTAATATTAGTATTTACCCTTACTTTAAAGCAATATTATTTTTTTTAAAAGGCCCTTTTATAATAGCTCTGTAGTATAGAGGTATTAGGCTTTATCTCTATATACCTTTTAAAATTATAATCTCTCTTTATCTTTTTTTATATATTCTCGCCTATAGCGAACCTATAAATAATAGTTTTATTCTTTAAAGAGAGCTAGCTAAATAAGGTAATATCTTATATTTTATCTAATAATCTTCTATAAAATATTTTAAGATATATTCTTTACCCTTATAATCTTATTATTTATTTCCTCTTTATAATATAGCGTAACCCCTATTTCTTGCGCTAAATACTATAAATTAAGTCCTTTTTCACCTTAAAATATAGAAGAGTAAAACTATCCTATAAATTCTTATTATATAAAGTCCTCTTTAAAAGCTAACCCTAGTGCTATATATCTTTTTTATAGATATAACTAAATAAAGTATTTAGATCTTAAATAAAAGTCTATAGTAAGCTTTAAATAAGAAATTAAATATTCTTTTTTTCCCGCAAGAAATTTTATAGCTTTTTTAATTATATTGTTATTTATTTTACTAGAAGGCCTTTTAGCTTATTTATTATTATTTTAAGAGTTTAAATTAATAAAGGGCTTTTTTACTTCTATAATATCGGCAGCTTCTTCTATTTCTATAAGGTTAGGTAAAGCGTAGCTAAGACTCCTTTTACCTTCTAGTTTTTTAAGCTAAATTACTAGAGAGACTTATTTAAATTTAGTATTATTAAAAGAGTAATAAGGCTGCTTTTTTAATAATATACCTAATAAGCGATTTATATCTTTAAAGAAGGTCTTTATTTACTATTTTACTACCGCTAGCGTTATTTTATTTACTGCTTTTAAAACCTTTTTAATATTTCTAACTTATATATTTTCTCTTACCCTTATTATTTTAGCTAAAAAGTATATATAGGATTTATAAATCTCTTACAGCCTTCTTAGTATTAACTAATATAATACTTTCTTTATATTTTTTTTATTATTAACTAGCCGCTAATTTAGCTCTATTTTAATAATTCCTTTTTATTACTATATTTATAGTTTTTAAAAAATAAATCTACAGAAGCTGTATTAGAACTACCTTTAATATCTATTATATATTGCTAAGTTATAGACTTCTTTATTACTCTTAATAAGCACTTTTAATCTTTCCTTTAATAACTTTTCTTCTACTATATATATATTTAGTATTATTTAAATCTTATTAGTATATTTATAGCAGAGTTTATTAATTTTAATTTTTCTTTATTAAAGGCTGCTTATAACTTGTTTATTTTCTTAATTAAGAAGCGCTCTCTTAAGCAATTTTAATATCTTAATTTTATAATTATAACCTTTCTTAGCCTACTTCCTCTTTTTTTATATTTTAACCTTTTTCTCGCCTTTTAGCTTTTTAAGGCTTTTTATTCTTTTTTTACCCTTCTCCTTTTTTTTATTTTATTATCTTCCTTATTACTAATAGTAAGATTAATTAATAATTTTTTTTAAGTCTTTAACGTATTTCCCAGCCGACCTGGCCACCCGGGCGACTTGGCCAGTGCCGTATTACATACAAAATAGCCGTTTTTTAAACCTGGATATCTCAACAACCACGTATCTAAAGATTATCAAAGAGGATATATATAAAGTTTAT
>MSJH02000835.1:66540-84011 GCA_001931875.2 Byssochlamys sp. IMV 00236 | reverse complement strand
ACCATCTCCAAATCCCCGCATTGTCATCACCTCTAGATTAAATTTAAAGTAATATATATAAAATCACTACCTCTTCCAATCCCACCCGGCACGACATTGGGCAATAAGTCATTTAAACTCTTCCCCGATCAAGATAACAAACCTCGATCGGCAATCAAGCGATGTCCGACCTCCCCGAGGTAATACTACCTACCTAGTTAACCAGTGAAGCGGACTTCTGAGCGAACTTCCCCCGCAAATTTGATAAGTGGGATGATATAAAGAACCAAGTCTCAGGGAGTCAGAAGTAGCCTTATTCGGATATTTCATCACTGAAGATATATTACCTAAAGTATTCTAAGTGATTGTTACATATAATGTCTCGAAACAACGTGAACATTCCCAGATTCTCAGAATTACCCTTGAGAGAGGGCGATCCGCCGTATTCAGCGTGGGGACTGTACGGGGAGAAGGATGAACTGGGAACTCTCAATAGACAGACCGATGATTTGGTCCTCGCTGCTGCGAAGGAGATTCGGTCGGGCAAAAGGTAACTATGCTATGATACTTGTGTTTCTAAATCTGGCTTCGTACTACATGGTGATCTTTGCTCTGTCTGACTGGCTTTTGATCTTCTGAATAGCAGACAATAAGTTTCAATTCGTAACTACTGCAGGGTATCCTTGCTTTTTATTTCTGCTTCGTAACTTAGTTCAATATTAAGGTCTGAAATATGCTGATGGATTTCTTAGAATCTCACTCAACTGGCCGCTCGATGCCCAAGACAAGATCCCTTTCTTTGGCCGCCACATCTTCCACAAAGAGATCATTGCAAAGACACCTCGGATCGTCAATGACGACGTGTGGACGTTCAACACTCAGAGTAGCAGCCAGTGTACGCATCACCATGTCCTTGCCTCTGCCCCCTTCTCTCGTGGGGACTGAGTGGCCTCCAGGCGAGACTCTTCTGACGAAAGTATCATGATCATAGGGGACGGTCTGCGTCACTTTGCGTACCAGAAAGAGCAGAAATTCTATAACGGTGTCACAATGGACGACATCCACGGCCCGAACAAGACTGATGTCAACGGGATTCACGGTATGTCGTTCCTGCATATCCTTAAATAACGTAGACACTCGAGGGACAGCGCGCTGAGGTTCCATTCTAGCATGGACCAAAAATGGCATCGTCGGGCGCGGTGTCCTCCTCGACTACCACCGCTGGCGGCTAGCACACAATATCCCGGCTGAGATCTTCAAGAGGCATCCGATCCCGGTAGAACATCTCAAGGCAGTAGCTGAGTTCCAGCAAACCGACATAAAATTCGGAGATATACTCATTATTCGCGTTGGTGGGAACCATTTTTTTAAATCAAATGCTCAGCTGAATATCGCTGACCGCTATGCAGGATATATGGAAGCGTTCAGAGCACTCTCAGAGGAGGAGCTGACCAGCCTGGCAAAGAATATACCGCATGCACTTATTGGCGTGGAGCAGAGCAAAGAAACTCTCGAATGGATCTGGAGCAACTTCTCTGCAGTCGCTGGAGACCACCCTTCTTTCGAGGCATATCGTAAGTCGCACTCTCAAATCTGCTCTACTTAGTCACAGACGCTGACAGAATGGAAACAGCGCCCCCAAGCGATCTGTGTCTGCACGAGGTTCTCTTGGCAGGATGGGGAATGCCGATTGGGGAGCTTTTCGATCTGGACGAATTAGCCCAGCACTGTGAGAAGGAAAAGCGGTGGACTTTTTTCGTAGCCAGCGAGCCGTGTAACGTGCCAGGAGGCGTCGCAAGGTCTGTTCACTTCTGCATAGTCATAATGATGCGTCTCGCTTTCTGACCTGCAACACTAGTCCTCCGAATATCATCGCGATGTTCTAGATGAAAATGCCGCAATTCTGCTCAGGACCCTTCGCGAGAAACACCTTCTATACCAGACGAAATAGGCGCATCAGACAGAGGAGGGACTCTGATTTTCCCACACATGATGACATTCTGCCCCATCGGGGTCCAGGTAACATCTCTTGGACTCAACGCAGCTTTTGGTTTTCCATCGTCGTCCTGTTTGGAATCCGGACTTACGTTCACTCCACCCCTCCCAAGATAGGTCGGTGCAACAGTAACGATAATCGAGTCGATGAAATCAGAATATTCGGGGTTTAAAAGCTCGCTCAAGACGGTTCCACCTCCTTCAATCATGACACTCTGTATTCCTTCTGCAGCCAGCGCACGTAGAACAGCCTCCCAACGTAGTCGCCAGCCCTGATTATATTCCACGATCCGTAGGTAGTCTCCACCGTATCCCTTAAGCATCATCAGTTTCTGCGGGTGAATCTGGGCCCCGGGAGAGACAACTATCCAGGGCGCTTTCCCCTTGCCTTCCACCGCTGTCCGGAGCATCCTGCACTCAGGATGGACATCCCATCTGCCAGTAGGGTCAACGACGACTGGCCGGGGCTGCCACATTCTTCCAAGACCACCGAAACCACCTGCACCCTCGAGCCGGCAGTTCAATCCAGGATTATCGGCAAGCACGGTCCCGACGCCGACCAAAATGGCGTCATGACGAGACCGAAGATAATGTGTCAAGAGCTTTGCCTCCGGCCCCGATAACACGGTCTGCATCCCCGGCATGAGCGAAACCTTCGAATCCATGGATGATGCATATGATAGAGTGACATGAGGGAGTCGACGCCTCTCATCATGATTTGGCAAGTAGGGCTCTAGGAAGTCTAGAGGAAACTGGGGGGCAGGTAGAGTATCTGGAGGCAGCGGCGGTTTCCGGTTCTGCTCGGCTATTTCTTGACGTAGTGTCTCATCTTGATTGCTGGTCCCATTTACTCTTACGATACCATGTCCCTGCTGGTATTCATAGCCGTGATGGGGTACCAGTTTGATCTCTGGATTCTGGATCCGCCACTTGGAAGAAACATTGCGCACGTCAGTGACGGTCAAGAATTTACCTCCAACTTCAAGGAGCTTCTGTGGCTCTTCTTGGAATTTGGTAAAAATCGACGACGGCAGATAACCCTTGACGGCCTCCCTTCGCGCAAACTCCATAAGCCCTGAATTCCGTTTCACCTTATCGATGTAATCAAGATCGTGGGAATGGACTCGACTGCTCCCAGGTGTTCTCGCAATGGTCACTGTCGAATATGCCCCTTCGAACCGGACGACCTTGATTTGAAAATTGCAGACCCCACCTTCCCGTATAGTTTTCTTCCTGGACCGCTTACCCTCCTGTAAAGGTCGAGCCTGAGACGTGCGGCATGTTGGACGGCGCAGGCGACACATATAATAGTCCGTCGTACAGTGTCCCTCTTTGCTTGAGTTCGATCTCTGCTTGACCCAGACATTATCGATAAACGGCCAGTACGTCTCAAACTCCTCGAAACTGATTTCGATCGGGTCTTTGCATTCAAATAACACTTGTCTTATCCGTGCGATGTTTGGCGGGTTGTCGAAGAGGCTATAATTCGCCGGCCCGTTTCGAGCGGCTACCTCGACCTGAGTCTGCGACTCACGGCGATCGTCTTGCAGAGATGCGCCGTTCTGCGATTCTTGTTCAGGTCTGGTCTCTTGTGGAGCCTCAGCATTTGCAGGTTCGGTAGATTTTGAAACCTCATTGTCTTCGTCGAGCTGCATGATATCGTGGTGCGCAGAGTCGCTATCAACATCGACGTCCGCATCGGAGGCTGGTCCCGAACCACGTGTGGGTGCCGCTATCGTTCCATTCTGATGTGCATTTGTGTCTGCGCCTGCATCTGGACTCGACGGACCAGACCTGGATACTGAGACGGGGTTCCCTTCGGGCAAGGGTTGGTCCATCGCGACTGCGCAGACGGCATGTACGCGGCTGCGGCCTCGGAAGATTACTCGTGAAAGTCGCTATCTTGCAAAAAAGGGCTTATACATGGTCGCACCTAATAATTGTAAACTCACGGAGCCTCGTTTTTATTTCTCTCTTGTTGAACTTACATTGTTGAAAGTACCTCTCAGCGGAGAATCTCGTCTTGCCAGCTGGAGTCGCAGCTGCAGCTGGAGAATAACTAGTTGGGTGGGATGCCGAGATGGACGGAGGCTTAGCTAAGTACACCGCCTCCCGTTCCTCGGTTTGGTTTGACGAATTGGGCTTTCCGGGGTTGCTGTAAACATACAAGATATCCAATAAATATAGTAAATGTAATCAAAGAACTCTAGAAAGACAGATAGGGGCAAATGTGACGCTTGGTTTAAGATAGCACGGACTGTCCTGAATTGAGGCACAGAGCTGTGCAGTGCCGTAGTATTGATTCTTCGAAAAATGACTACATAGATAATCATCCAACGCCTGGGCTATAAACCGTGCCACATTAATATGCTCCAATGTCTCCGCCAGCCCGTGCGAGAGTCTCATATACCCTCGGTGGCAGTTTATATTTGATCATGCCCGAAAACACCATCAGATCCTTAGCCATTACCAGCAGTTCATCTGCCAAGCTCTTCCTGATCTCGTTCTCGTAGGCGCCAGATTCCAGCCTCTCACGCTCATGGCCAATGCATGTAATACTCCACATGATCAAGTGGCCGACATTACGGGAAATAACAGCGGGGAAAGATGGGAAAGCCTGGGCAGCACTTCGAATGTACTGGACGGAACCGCGAGCGCGTAACGGAAGAATGTGCAAGTCGTTGATGGTCTGCGAATGTTTTTGTCAGTCTCGAAAAGAGCAGAGAATGGAGAGAGAGGGGATCTTACATCGAGAGCTGTCGTCCATTTTCCGGCTTCCACTTCCATCTTGGCCTCCATCATGCGAAGCAACACCCCACAGGCGTCACGGTTGATCTGGCGGATGCGCTGGTAATACAGAGCATTGGAGTTGTACAGACCAATCATGTTCCTGGCGAGGACCACCGGATCGTCCACTGTTGTGAGACTCAGACTGCTTCCAGGCTCAGAAGGTTCTGGTTGACTGTCATTGGTGGTTCTTGGCTTCAAGGGTTGCAACCTCATGGCTGATCCGCCGAGCTCTATAGCGACCGCATCAGATAGTGCTCTGTTAATAATCTCGATGACCTTGTCATGCTCTTCAGCAAGATGATACAGCAGCACAGCATCAGTTATCAAGCCCTTATCATCTGCTACAGCGGCAGCCTGGACAGTGATGGTTTTCAGGAATGTATCCTGGTCCTCCAATCTAATGAGGTCCAGGCGCTGCTCGATGGCACCCTTAATTCTAGTGCCATCCGCACGAACGTCTCCTAATAGTTTCGCGAAATCTCTTGTCTCCAAGATGAACTCTCTCAGAGCTTCGTGGCAGACCGAGGCCTGCGACTTTCCAAGAGCACCTGGGAGGTCAGAGCTCAAGCAGATAAGAGTGAAATAGTCGACGGCTGCCTCGACGTAGCCAGTACGGAACTCCCGCGTGTACTGGGTAATGAGGTAACCGAAATTGATTTGTGGGAATTGCTTGGTGGAGAAGGACACTGTTTATCAATATTAGCAAGGAACCGACAAGTAGTAGGGTTCTTTTTTTTTTTTTTTTAAACCTACAGAGTTCTTCACCAGAAGTGTAAAAGTCTGACACGCGCAGAAGCCCGTAGTAGTTCAAGGCAATGGCGAAATGAACCGCACTGACTGGGGCATATGAACCGAGATATGAAACAGCCTGCTCGAACATTCCGCCTAGGATCTGTAAAAGGAAGAAGGTACCATAGCCGCCAGGCCCCTCCTGTCCCTTGGTGAAGACGCGCTGGCCGATCTCTGTGATATCCGTCTGGATGTCCTCCAATCCGAAGACATCGCCTGCAGTCTCCTCAGCACGGTCATCTTCTCGAGCAAGGCAGAATTGCAACCACATCCAGTCTTCTACGCCTTGCACGATGCCGTCCAGCCTTCTGCGACCGAGATCACAGCGTCCAATGATCTTGTAACAGGCCATCCTGTAAGGGTCGACTGTGTTCTCTGGCGCGTTGCGGGCCCTCTGCTGGTACTCTCCGTTTATCTTCTGCTGGAGATCTCGCGGCAACCGTCGATTCTGCGCATAGGTTGTCATGTACGTGACAAACTTGTGGTCCAGAGATCTGAATCCAGGGTCCTGGCTAACATATTCCGCCGCTTCGTGGATGAAACCGCAACGCAGCAGGTAGAAGATGAGGATCCAGCAGTAGTCTTGGCCGACCATTTGCAGCTCAGTGCCATCGGGGGCCAAGTCCTTTCTCGCAGCGCGAAGTCGAATATACGCTCGGATCTTGCTGATGATTGTCGGCACACCCCCCAGTTGGGCTTCGCGGGGGTTCTTTGCGATCATATTCTCAATTTCGCTGTAAAACAGTTTCTCCAGGAAAGTCCTTGATCCCTCAATGATCCTACGTCTAAGGTTTGTCGCTCCCCGAGAATTTGCGCTTTCGTTTAGATAATCTTCAGAGAATTGTCGTTCTCTGATGGCTCCGGGGTCTGAAGGATTATCGATGCTCGGGTCCTCCTTGGTAATCGCTATCAGAGCACGGTATGCGTCACATAGCTGACGAGGAACCTGAAAAAGTCAGTTGATGCTTGCTTGAGGTTTTCAACAGAGACCTACGTCGCCACCTGCATGCTCCTCAACCTGCGCAAACTCGTGGAGGATGGGGAAAGTCCTCTGCTGGAGTCGAGCAGAATTCAACCGCTGCACCTTGTCTGCAAAGTATCCCATCTTCTCTCGCAAGAAGCTAGTGTCGGGCGATTGGACACCCAAGAGTTCGCTGCGCTCTCCTTGGTCGCCAAATAATTGAGACCTGCCCAGTCCACTACCCGGCGAGCCGATGACAGATTTGTCCAACCCCGATCGACCAAAGACGCTTCTCCTGCTAGCTCCGAGTGTTTCACGGGCAGGAGTACCTGGTTGCTTGGACTGTTTCAGAGAGCGGCCAAAAGAACCTTTCGTCGTGGCAGCAAAGCTATCGGCATGCACGTCACCCTTCTGAGCGAGACCGAAGTGTTCAAACACCTTCCGGCGCTGTTCATCCCAGTTCAAAGTGACCTTTTCCTCCAAGAACGTATCGAAGTCGCGGTGCACACGAGCTAGACTCTCCGTGATCATGGCCTGCCGGCCCCGCTGCTGGATTCCTCTCAGGAATTTCTCGTTGTCCGGGTCAAATACATCTGGCTGTTTGAACGGGCTTGATGCAGCTGCCTGGGTGTCCAGAGATTTGAGATCGCGCATGGCACGTCCAGGAGAGATTCCAGAGGCTGCAAGCAGAAAGTGACTAGGACATAAATTAGCGTTTAGGATGCGTCGCATTCAGAACAGCAGACGAAAATATCTACTCACGCTTTAGTATCGGCACCCTTTTGCTGGTCGCCTCCCACTCCACCAGAGCCTAACTGTCTGGCCTTTCTCCGAATATCGTCAAGTCCCAACTGCAGACTTGGGATCTCTCCAAGACCGTCATGTTGTACGTTCGTCGACAAAGGGCGTTTCTTTCCCCGCTCTAGAAGGCTGTTGAAAAAAGCAGGTTGTGTTGGTTGGGTGGAAGCAGAAAGTCCACCGGCGCCCTGTTGTTGACTTTGTCCGAACAGCGACGACTGTCCTGCCTGCTGTTGCTGTGGCTGAGCTCCAAAGGTAGAGAAACCGGACGTAGGCTGACCCCCAGCTGCCGCTGGTTTATTGAAGGCACTTGTCGAATTGTTCGGAGAGAAAATGCTGGCGGACTGTTGTGTTGTCGAGGCACCAAGGCCCGCGCCTCCAAATAGAGAAGACATTGTCGACTAGGCACGTACGGTTGCGCGTTAGTAGCCAGAAGATTGAAGATGAGCTTGCGGCCGCGAAGCGCTTGCGATTATATCGCGCTATTGAGCCTGGATGCGCTGACCGCAATGCGTATGAGGATTCCAGAGAAGCGTAGGATAGCTACGTGGATCCTGATTAAAAGGCAGGGGAAAAAAGTCAACTTAGACTCGCAGGATAGCTGAAAGGCCACGAGAAATCGCTCACCTCTGATCTGATCGTCCGCTTAAAGACAGTCGAAGCTGATCTTCTACCAGCTTGCAGACATCCCTAGCAGGCAATTCGTTCTTATGTTTAAAGCTTGGGAAACCGATCCAGCATGATTGTTTGCTGTGTTGGACGGATGAACAATGTTCCGAGCTACTTAGTTACCCGTAAGTACTCTTTATATCTTTTGACTGGTTCCGCGCATTTCATTGTCCGCACCAGCAGAGCATTCAATTAACTTCTGAGAGTTCGATATACACGGATATCCCACGGTCCTACGAGGCAGCCTTTTGAGGTTCCGAGCCAACAATGCCGGCTTTCCAGTCTAAAAGGTTCCGTCGTACGACCACGGCGTCGTCTTCTCTAGGCGAACGCCTCGGTGCCCTTTACCGGTCGAAATTACCCAAACACCCATTCGTCCTTTTTGGCCTGCCATTTATTTCGGTTATGGTAGCAGCCTCATTTGCTCTCACGCCGGCGACTGCACTGAGATATGAGCGATACGACCGTAAAGTCCAGCAACTCAGCCAGGAGGAAGCCATGGAGCTCGGATTGAAGGGCCCGGACGGCGAAGCAGAAGGAATTAAGCGGAACCCGCGGAGGAGAGTTGTTGGCAGTGAAAGAGAAGAGTACTATGTAAGATGCTGCCGCTTTCAGGCCTACATGTCCATTGAGAGGGAGGCCGGTGCGCTGACATGATTATCCCACCACAGAGACTGATGGCCAAAGACCTGGATGATTGGGAACAAAAACGCGTTCAGAGATTCAAGGGCGAGCCGGATGGAAGACTATAAACGGAAACTAGGCTTGATTTTCCCTCGCATCCGTTTTGTGAGGAAATGATGGCTCCGTTGCACGATCGTTATACTAGGTCGATTAGTTGGCGAGTCCTTCGAAAACGAAGCTATTCCCGCGTTGCGCAGACCGTTGCGAAAGACTGCATCGGAAGGACTCCATGTGCCAACGTGGAGAGGATAATTTCGGCGTCGCATCGACGGTGACACCGTTTATTGGATCGTTCCATTGGCAGTCAGCCTGAGCTTTCGATCTGAAGCTTAGGTGAGCGCCTGAGAGTCCCCGAGGAAGCCGAGCTGGTTCCGGTAGTCTCGTTCGCCTCTTGGGCCTGGCCATACTACATACACAATACGGGAGATTTTTGATGACATGGGCGCGAAGGCCTGTTCGTCAGCCAGTGCACTCTCCAGGATGATATTATACTCTCCGCTCACCCCAACGGTATAGCAACCACAACCTCTGCTCATCGCGCTGCCAGCAGTTTGCGCACATTATACCATATAATAGCAAGAGCATACGTTGTATCTATATTTAGGACCCGTTCTTGTTATTATTATGTGTCAGCAGTTTTAGGGCGGTGATCCCGGGCATCCGGGATCACCAATCAGTCCCTGTATGCCAGACTTCCATTTGCCGCACCTCGGTCTCTGTTCGAGTCGATGAGCGTGTGGATTGTACATGTACAAGTACAACCTGGTGCCATTTAATATTGTTATCAGATGATGCCTCCCGTCCGTTGAGTCTGGGTATATACACGAGTGCTGTAGAATAATATTAAATATGGGGTTAGTTAGTAGTAGTGGCACGTGGACGCATACTCTAGACTCTACCTAGTACCTGGTGCGGGCGGGACAATAATAATAATGTAACGATAATACCCATTGCATGAGAGTTAATTACCGTCTTTCTTGCATTCGACAGAGATCTGCAGCATTTGATCACTTTTGTTTCTGATTCTGGTCAGTGGCTGGATCCCCACCCTGGTCATTGTCTTATCAGGAGCTCCAACAGAAGCGTCACCTTGATGCAGTCCCCGTGAAACGTTGTTGCACGATTCTCGAGTCCCAGGAGAGAGAGAGCATTATTCCTCGTGGCTTGAGGCCCTACGGCAGGGTTCGAATGACGGGTGTGTCGTACTCTAGTTAGAACAAACCGAAGTGGACTAATAATCAATAATTAGACTGGAACCCCGAAAACAATAATGATTGTTTCGTTACTACGTACTCTACTTCGCTATGGTTATCTCGCTATGTACCATATGCACATACCATACTACTTGTATGTCAGTGCGTGCGGTCAGAGAGAAAAAAAAGAACCCAAAAAAGGACCCCACAATGCGGTTCCGACCGACTACCAGACCAGATCCATCGCTAGAGAGAAGAATGAGGACGAGTTCAACTACGGCAGTAGAGTACCAGAGATGAAATCATGCATGCGCATGGTCAGAGTCCAGACCAGACCCAGACCCGCGACGGATCTTCATCAGCCGTCTTGCTTCTTATTTCTACTGGTAGAATAATCATAGCCTGCGCGGGTGAGTAAAGGCGAATCCTTCATTCTCGTCACTCCCCTCACTTCCCCCATTATTGAACTGCTGAGCTGAGCAGAGCAGAGGAGAGCAGAGGCAAAGCAGGGCAGGGCAGGGCAGGGCAGGGCAGTGGGGGGGGGAAAGCTGATCTGATGCTGATGAGAGCATACCTTACCTTATGGTACTACATAGATAACGTATTTCCCAGCCGACCTGGCCACCCGGGCGACTTGGCCAGTGCCGTATTACATACAAAATAGCCGTTTTTTAAACCTGGATATCTCAACAACCACGTATCTAAAGATTATCAAAGAGGATATATATAAAGTTTATAATATTCAAAATATATAGGCTGAATTTTAATTATTTAAACTTATTTATTCTCTAGGTATCTTCTAAATGATATAAATACCAAAATTACACTACCTATTCATATTACATCGCGAAAAAAATAGTTTTTAGAGTCTAAGATTTTACTATATATATAAGGACTATCCTAAAAAGCTATTTCTCAAATATTATACGTGTTAGATCTGTGGTTGTTGAGATATCTAGGTTTAAAAAACGGCTATTTTGTATGTAATACGGCACTAGCCAAGTCGCCCGGGTGGCCAGGTCGGCCGGGAAATACGTTAATTATCTTTTCTGCTTTATGCTCTAGAATCTTTTTTAAAAAAAAGTCCTCTTTAATCTATATACTGATTAATTAAAATTCTGCTTTTATTACTTTAAATAGAAACTATTTACTTCTATTTATTATCCTTTTTAATAAATTCTTTACCCTTTTAATATCTGTCAGCAGTAAGTTCTTTTCTAATTATATATTAGGCTTTCTAATATTTAATAATCTATTTATTTAAACTTATATTAAATAGATAGCTGCTGCTCTTTACTCTTTAATTTATTTTATAATCTCCTTAATTACTATTAAGGTTTAATAAGATCTTTTAGCTAATATTATTAGCTAATTAATTATTTATTTTCTCTATGCTTTTACTGCCAGCAAGTAACCCTTATTTATATAAATCTTATTATTTTTTACTCTTTTTACTAACTCTTCTAGTTTTTTAATAGCTTTCTTTTTCTTTACTTATGCTTTTTCTAAAAGTTTTTATTATATTAAGAACTTACAGTAATTCGCCGCGGCCTTATTTTATTTAATTTAAAATTTTGTAATAATAACTGCTACTTCTACCGCAAATTTAACCTTTTTTAGCCTATTCTCTATCGCGGTAATTGCTTTTTTTACAAGATTATAAATCTTATAGTTATATAAATATTTATTTTAAACTTTAGTAACTATTTTTACAGGATAATATTTCTAACTTAAAGGGCGTTTTCTTTTATTTTTAATTTATATAAGCGTGCAGTAGTTTTAATTTAGCAATATTTAATATAAAAAAAGGGGGTATAAAATAATTAGTCTCGAGTTTTTAAGTAGTATTTATAGGTAAAGAAGTAAGGTTTTTAATATAAAGTAAGGTTTCTTTATTATTGTTTTATATTCTTTATCTAATATCTTCTGTTTTTAGTAATTAGAAGAGTTTAGCCTTATTTTTCTAATATATTACATATACTCTTCTACTTTACTTATTTTTAAGCTCTTTTCTCTTCTAAAAATTTAGATGCTCTTATTTTTAGTTTATTCTCTCTTCTTCTCTTAGAGCTAAATCTTTATCTAATATTAGACTTACTTTATTGCCAGCCTTCTACTTCCCTTTCTTTTAAGCTAATATTTTTAAAAGGAGGGTATTATAACTATAACTGCCTATATTAATTTAAATAATATTTAGTTTATATTATCTTTATCTTTACTTATTTACTAATTCTTTTACTTAGGTTTTATATTATTATTTATTACTAGTATACCCCTTTAATTATCTTATAAATAATAGCCTTTTAAGTAATTTTTATAAATTAGGTCCCTAAAAGCTATATTATTTAACTTTTTAAGCTTATAAGAATCTTTTTAAAGGACTTCTTTAATTTAATATAGCTTAAGCTAGCAATATACTAGTTTAGTAAAATAAAATATTTTAAGCTTTATATTATAGAGTAGAATAAGTTATCTTTTAATTAGTTATTTTTTATAAAGTTGCTTTTTATTATTAAAGACTTCCTTGCTAGCTTCTTTTATATATTAAATATAAAGCCGGGCCTCCTTTATATCTTAATCTTTAAGCTCTATTTGCCTTATATAAAGGAGTAGAAAGTCTTTTATAGTCCTAACTTTATCCTATACTAATATCTTTTAAATAGGTATTTTTAGTTTAATTAGTAATACTATATTATATCCTATAATTGTTTTAAATAGTGTTAAACTTATAAAGATCTTAATTATATTTTTATCTGCTTAAATTATTATTAGCAGGTAGTCTATTTAATTTATCCCTATTTTTTTTATAAGTTTTCTAATATTATATATAAAGGACTTATATATAACTTTAACTGCTTTATTTACTTATAGGTTATATAATATAATCTTAATATAGTTAATCTTATATTTTTATATTAATATATTAATTACGGCTTTATTTTCTAGCCTTTTATTATTAATAAGAGTCTCTATTACTTTCTAGTAATAAATTTAATTTTTTTTATAAAAACTTAGTAATAGCTTCTAAAATAAGGCTATTAAGCGCTTTATATCTAATCTAATTAAAGTTATCTTAAAATATAATAATATAAGTTTTTCTTTTACTAGGTAGTATAATCTTATAAATATCTAAATATAGCTTTAATTACCCTAGTAAAATAAATATTAACTATAAAGCTTTTTTTATATATTCTTTGTCTGCTTTATAATATTTATTATATATCTTTATTTATCTAGCAATATACTTATATAAGCCTTTTTATTAATATTAATCAGCCACTTTTCTATACATTACTTTATATTTTTAATATTTATATTCTTCGTAAAGGGTAATAAGGATCTTTTTTTACTTTTTATTATTATTAATAATTATATAATAAAGCTAGTTTTACTATACTTTCTAAAAAAGAATACTATCCTATATTATATATTTTATAGCCTCTTTCTTAAACTTAATATATTATCCCCTATTTATATTATTTAATTTTATTATAGTTTATAGTTATTCTATAATTAGTAAAGATTTTTCTAACTAATATAATATAAGTATTAGCTAAGAGATATTATTTAATTCTACTTCTTATATATTAGTATAATAGACTGTATAAAATTGCAGGTCTAGGAATTTCTTTAAATTATTATTTTTAACTTTTCCCCAGTTTTATTTTATTACTAGCTTTTAAAATAATTTATCTATAACTAAATTCTTTCTTCCCGCTATATAGATAATATTAAAGTTAAATAGCTAAATCTAAATAATTTACTAAGTAATTATTAATTTAAAAAGATCTATAACTATCTTATTTAATTATATAATTAAAATCTTTATATCTACTTTTAGCTAAAAGTATATATTATATAGATATACTTTAAATTTGTAAAGAGCCTTTAGTATTACCCTATATTCTAACTTTCATTTATTATATTGCCTCCCCGCTTATATTAATAATTATTCTTTTTTTTTATAGTTAATTAACTTAAATGCTAAAGCTATTATTAAGGCTACTTTTAAAGTATTTATTAAATCTTATTATTCTAGTCCCTAAAGGAAGTCTTATCCTTTTCTTAATATTAAGTATATTAGCTCAGCTTTAATAATATATCCTTTAATCTATATCTAATAATAGGCTATAACCTTTAGAAACTCTCTTATTTCCTATAAGTTTTAATAAGGTAGCTATTTTAAGATCTTAACTACTTTTATAGATTCTAGGTATTTCCCTTTTATATTATATATATATCCTACTATTTTAATCCTTAAAACTATAAATTATAACTTTTTTTTAGTAATAATTAGACTAATAAGTTTAAAACTATATAGTACCTTATTAATATTTTAAATATATTTAAATATAAATCTCTTAATCTTAAGCAGTACTTCCTCTTCTTTATAATTAATTTTAGGTTCTTATATTAGAGTATTATCTAAAAATATATTATAAATATTAAGGATATTATTTATAAGCACCTTTATAACCCCGCGCATAAATTTTAATACTATATTAATCTATCTTTGCAATAGTCTAGCTTAATAAACTAAACTAATCTTAAGCATATAAAAACCCATTAAGTTACATAATTCTTCCGCTAATTTTAATTAATTAACCTAGAGAATAAATCTATTAATATAGATACTAATATCCCGCTAAACTTCTTTAAGAATTTATTAGCTAAGGGGGGCAAATTAGTATCTTATATTATTACCTAGTTAACTTCTATTACTGCATTAATTAATTAATATTTACTATTTTTTTTATAAGAAACTATAGGTTCTTATAGGGCCCCTAACTTTATTTAAGAATTCTAGCCTTTATTCTTTTTTTTACTATTACTTATACTATACTATAAAATACCTTTAGTATTAAAAAGCTTTTTACTTACTATAATTTATGCTATATAATTTAGATAATAACTAGAGGTATAACTTCTAAGTGTATTTATCTAATCTTTTTAAAAATCTATATAAGAGCGGCTTTTTTTAGTAAAAAGCACTTTTATTAATAATTTTTTCTTTTTTAGCTATAAGTCTTCCTCTATAATAAGATTTTTTAAGTATTCTAGGGTTAGCCTTATTTCTCTCTTTATATCTAATATTTTTAGCTAAATATAATTGGTAAATTCTCCCTATATCTTTTTTATACTCCCTTAAAAATTTATATAATAATACTCCTAGATAATCTCTTTTTATCCTAATAATTCTCCTAACACTATTATAAGTCTATTTACTATATTTACTAGATAAACTTTCTTATACTTTTTTTTATACTAGGTATTAATAGCATATTTTATTCTTATAATAAAAAGATCGCATCTTTTAAATAGCTTATATTTTTATAAATTTCCCTTTTCTTCTTATAATTTAGTAGGTTTAAATACCTCTATACCTTTACTTTTAATTCTCCTGCTTAATTTAAGATTAATATTATTAAATATACTTTCTATAAGTCTTCTCCCTTTTTAATTTAATATCTATTATTCCTTCTTAACTTTAATTTAATAACTCTTACGCTTTTAATAAAAGGTCTTATAATACTTTTTCTCTTAACTTATTTCTTAGATTATATTAAGAATACTTAAATAATAGCTTAATTCTTTCGGTTTATAAAATAAATTATATTCTTTACTATTTTATCTAATAAAGCAATATATTATAAATATACTTAATATTTAAAAGGCTGTCCTAGAATATAATTATAATTAATCTTATTATTTATTATAAAAAAGGGGACTTTATAATAAAAAAAATCTTACCTATATAGGTATCTTTTTATAAAGTTTTATAAAAGAGGTCTGGCTACTATTTACTAATATTATATTATCTTTAAATTTTTAGCTTATAATAAGTTTGTAATAATTCGCTATATCTCTATATATTATATTAATTTCGGCTCTACTATTTACTATAATATTTTATACTTTCTTATAATTATTAATTCTAATTAATAACTTTAAAGTTATAGCTATATATAGTACCTTATTTTTATTAAAAGGCTTAAGTTATAAGAATATATAAATGCACTAATCCGCACTATTTACTATATACTCTATATTTAATACTAAAGCATTAAACTATACTCCTTTAGTGTTATAAAATATTATCTTAGTTATTACCTGCTAAGGTTGTAAGGTAAATAAGGCTTTATATAGATTAAGAGATAGACTAATAAGGTCCTAGATTAATATCTAGACTCTAGTATTTAATATCTAATTTATAACCCCTATTATATTAGTAGTCTCCTTTAGCTTATTTATAACTTTAAACCTCTTTAACTTCTGTCTCTCTTTTATTTTAATAACCTTTTTATTTTTACTCTACTTAGGTATATTCTTTATTTCTTTTTTAATTACTCTTATTTTCTCAGGTATATTTAGAGGCTAATAATTGCCAAATTGGTTTATTTTAATTAAGGGAAATTTTTACTCCTATTTAATTACTTTTTATAATTTTTTTTATATAATCTTTTAATCTTACTTTATCTTTTTTTTACTCCTTAAGAGTCGGCAGGGAAATACGTTAGAATTTAGAGATTATATAATAAAATTAAATAATATAGGCTTAATTCTCTCGCCCTTTAGTGCAGCAATACTAATGCTTTAAATAGCTTAAATCCGAATTATCAGTATAGACTAACTCTTACTATATCTAGTAGTCTAAGTAAATTAAGCCCCTAATAAACATAATAATAGAGGAATTCTAGCAATTTAGCTTTAAGGCTATTAATTAAGCTAAATCTTATAAGAGTATTTAAGCAGTTTTAGCTATATTTATAAATAAGGCTCTAGCTTAGAAGACTTAGCAATTTAATAGACTATTAAAGGGCCCGCTATTAAGTAAAGATCTTCTAAATTTTGCTTATAAGATATATAATAAGAAATTATATTTTAAAGGCAAATGCGGATGTTATTATATATTTAAATATAATTTTATAGATTGCTATTGCCTTAAGGAAAAAGTCTCTAACTAATAGCGCCTACTAAAAGGCGTCTATACTTTATTAAATTAAAATAAAATTAACTCTAGTCTATAAAAATAAGATAAAAAGAAGAAAGATTTTAATAGCTTTGTAGGTATAGCAGTCTTAGTAATATTTATTCTATTTATTAGTTAAATAGCAGATTTAGAAGTATATAAGAATATATATAATAATAAGTCCTAGTTTATTAAGTATAGAGACTTTACTAATAATAAAAAGTAATAATATAAATATAATTATATAAATAATACTCTAGGCGAAAATAAAGGTAAAGGTATTATTAGACTAGATCTAGAGCTTAATAGCAGTTATATAAACAGCATTCTTATCTATACCTTATATATATTAAAGCAGAAATACTGTCTGTTTTTTATAATCCGAAATAAAATACTATATAAAATATAATATAATTCCTGAGATAATAGATTAGTAGATATAAATACTAATTAAATTATTGGATATATATATAAAAATAGAGATATCTTATAGCTTAAACTCTATAGGCGGATTATTATACTAGTAATATTACTAGAGCTTCTATATAGGAGAATAAAATATATTAATATTATCTTAGAGCTAATAAAGATACTTAATTAAGAAACTATCTAGGAGCTAAGCTGAACTGATTTATCTGGCTAC